>JBBMEG010055830.1:0-15672 GCA_037832605.1 Cyclanthera cordifolia
GTATAAGCCTCTTGAATCTTCTTTGCCTTACTCCTTGTAATAGGGCCTTCCGGTACATGTAATGGATCGTTGATTGGGTTCGTATCACCATTTGCTCCCGAGTGTTGAGATTTTATGACTTGGTCATGACCTTTCCTACTTCGGTTATCCATAGCGCCAAGTACTTGACCACTGAACCTTTAGTCCTTTACGACCTTCTTCCTGAGTCTGCTATGCCTCATGACGTCGACCAAGGCTCCCATGACTTGAATGAAGATCAAATTCTGGGTACGTTGCCTTACTTAGTCTCTGCTTTCTGGGTTGATGTTTAACTGCTCTAACATCTTGTTTTTTTGTTGCCGGTGGCTATGAACTATGAGCCTAATGTGAGGCACTCCTTTGATGTAGTATATCGCTAGCCCTCCAACTCTTCAGTTAGGCATCCCACTAATAAAATAGTGGATCTTACCTCAAAGGGTCATCTTCCACATTGCGAAGAGGACGATCTTCCGTTTCCTAAGCTTCCTGAGGAGTTGGACATTGGGGCGAATTTTCACTATAGTGGAACCGGCACCCTTTCTGACGATGCTCTCTCCCCAGCTCGTCTTAGTCCACAACCTCCACGGACACCTTCATTTGGTCATCGGGCCAAATTTGCCTCATATCTATTGTCGGGATCTTACCGCCCTACCTTAGATCCTGTTGAGGAGATGAATTTGATTTCTGGCTTATGGTCTGAGGTCGAAGCCCCTCCCATGCTATTTACAACTGGGGATGATTCCCAAACTATGAAACATGGAACTCGTCTGATGTATGAGGTACACTTATCAACTTTACTTTTGGTTTTTATTGTACTTTCGAATAAGTCTCGAAACTAACTTTTACTTTCTTTGACATGCTTTTGAACACTTTGCTTCAGCTTCCCAGCACTTATCAGAGATCTTGTGTTATACACGTTCCTCATGTACTTCAAATTCGGATAAGCTCAAGTGGGAACTGGCACAGGCTTAAGAGGCTCGACGTGTCGCACAGGCTACCTTGGCTGAACTTCAGACTTCTACTAAGGCAACCTAAAATTCAGCTGCTTGCTTGGCTTCACAAGGATGACTTATCTTCCATCGCTCGACTTTGTCGAGAGTTAGCTGCTGCTCGAAGGGAAGCTATAGAATGCTTTCGACCTGGCTAACTTGGTGAAGGATTCTTCTGCCTTTGTGATTTTGGAGAAAAATGCTGGTATAACGGCCATAAATTAGGCCTTGTACCATATCCAGAGAGGCGTCAGCTACGGGAATTTGCTTCCGCTTTTCAAGTCACTATGTGCTACCACAACTAAAAGGGTAGCCGAACCTTCTCTTCGAGCATTTGAGTCTGGGCTATCGCATGATCCAGCACATGTCGCTTACTACGACTGTCACATCTTTCGAGGTGTTTCGGAGAGTGACCTTCTAGTTCGGGCTCCTTCCACCAAGCTTGACCTTGCCCTAAGTTGGACCTAGCAGGCGAAGCTCGAGTAGGTGTTGTTCCGAAAATACTTCATGAATTTTTGTTTTTATCTTTGAAGTATAACTTTTTTTTCTAAGTACCTCTGTTTTGTCGAGTACTTGTTTTTTCTTTTCAAATTTTGAAATTTTGGAATAGAATGTTGGCTTTTCAATATTGATTCTTTCTCTGCTTGCATACCCCTTAATTTAAGCTTGTTTTGGTCTTACAATGCTCATAGTAAAATATAGCTTAAATTAAGAGATTTTTGGAAAGAGTGAAAAAGAAAACAAACTTTTATTGCCAACTTTTTAGAACTTGAATTATAATCTACTTAAAGTATTTTTTTCAAGTGTATTGCATTCCAAGGATGGAGGATCACATTTCTGCCTTATCCTTGAGGCAGTAGGTGCTTGGGCGAGCAATTTTCGTGACTTGTATGGTCCTTCCCAATTTGGCCCTAAGGCTTTGTTGTTGACCTCCTTGGTATTGGGAATTACTTTCCGTAACACAAAGTGGCCCACTTGGAAGCACTTTGTCTTCACTCGAGAGTTGCAGTTCTTGGCGATCCGATTCTTGTATCATCCCACTCTTAGGTGGGTTACATCCTTTCTTTCTTCCAGGAGATCTAGGCTTGTCGACAGTTGTTTTTCGTTTTAAGTTGGATCAAAAGACTCAACACACGGGGACAAAATTCCAATCTTGACTGGAATGATCGCTTCTGCTCCAAATGCTAGCGAGTAGGGGTCTCGCCCGTCGACGTCCTAGCTGTTATGCGGTAAGCCCATAATACTTGTGGGACTTCTTCCGCCCAAGATCCCTTCAAACTTTCAAGCTTGGTCTTGAGGTTCTTTTTCATGATCTTGTAGACTGCCTCAACTTGCCTATTGGCTTGTGGGTGAGCTGGCGACGAGAAATGATGTTTGATCTCCAGCTTATAGCAGAACTGTCAGAAAGCATAGTTGTCGAACTGCTTCCTATTGTGGGTGATCAAAGTTCGAGGTATCTTAAACCTACAGACTATGCATCTCCAAATGAATGCAGTTACCTTTTTCTCGATGATAATTGTCACGACCTCAGCTTCAGCCCACTTTGTGAAATAATCGGCTGCTACTACCATAAATTTGTCTTGGCTCACCCGGTTAGTAAGGGTCCTAGAGGGTCTACCGCCTTTTGTGCGAATGGCCATGGTTCCATCATGCTGGTGAGGACCTTCGACGGTTTGTCTTTGGGTGGTAGCAAACTTCAAGCATTTGTCACATGCCCGAGTGTATTCTTTTGAGTCTTCGGCCATGGTTGGCCAAAAGTACCCTTGCTTCACTAACTTCTTGGGTAGGGACCTTGCTCCTTTATGATTGTCACACACCCTTTCGTGCAGTTCCTACATTGCATAAGTGGCCTTGCTAGGTCTAAGCATCTAAGGAGAGGTAAAGAATATCCCCTCTTGTATAGCTTACCTCCTTGCACCACATACTTGGAAGCCTTGAACTTAAGACGTCGGGCGTCTTCGTCTGGAAACTTCCCCTCCACTAAGTATGCTAGGAAGAGGGTCATTCGTGTTGCTTGCGAGGTCGGGGTCGCCTTGCTAATTTTGTGTAGCAGCTCGGTGGTGATGCTAGACTTGTCTAGGATCACTATTAGCACAGTCCTGGCTACCTCGGTTTTGTAGGTGGCAGCTAACTTTGCCTAGGCATCAACATTGGCATTTTGGAACCTAGGTATTTATTAGATTTGTACCTCTACGAACAATGTCAACAACTGCTTGACCCTTTCCAAGTAGGCCATCATTCGCCTTTCTTTCATCTGGTACACCCTTGATGCTTGACTAACAATTAATTGAGAGTCACTCATTATGGTGAGCCTTTTGGCCCAATCACCGTAGCTATCTGGAATCTGGCAATAAAGGCTTCGTATTCAGCTTCATTGTTTGGATGCTTGAAAGTTGAACCTGAGGGCATACTCAAGCCGACCTCCTTCAGGTGACTACAACACCAACTCAGCTCCATGCCTTTGTTATTTGAAGATTCATCAACATGAAGCGCCAGCATCCCTGGATCTTCAAGGACTCAGATTTCTTCCGACTTCTCTATAGGTGGTGTGAGTTCCACATTGAAATTGGCTACCACTTGCCTTTTAACGGTGGGTCTGTATAAGGACCTGACTTTTCTAAACAGTTATTGCATGGTATCCTTAGTGATATGCATGGATTTAAACTGACATAATTGAAATAAACCGTTTATTCGAAGAAAAAAAAATTGTTCTTAAATAATTTAAAAATGATAAGTCAATTAGCTTCTTGCCAGAGGTTCCAAACAGTTTAAAAAAACAATTAAAACTTACCTCAAATAATTATCATATAATCTCAAATAATGTGCAAAAAGGATGACTCATTAAATAATGACAACTCTGCAGCGACTTCCCCTATGATCCTGCCAACTCATCTCTAACTAGCCATCCTGATATAGTCCATGCTTACCTGATGAAAAATCATAATAAGGGTGAGTATAAATATACCCCATAAGAATCCCCAACAAGGGTACAATATACACAGTTCAGCTACACCACAAGTAAACACATGCTCAACCAATCCTATACACAACGCAACACTAACTGGGTCATGAGGTACATTATATAACCTGAGGGCAAGCCCATGCCTTCTTTGTGAGGCCCCTAGTGCACTCACTCAGATATTGCTGGCACAAAGAACACATCGATGGCTAGAGATGCACGCTTACGTTCCTCTTGTGAGGCCCGAGTGCGCTCAAACAACTAATGGCTCTAAACTCAATACGAATGGTGTACTGATGTTTGTGTCCCACGGAGCCTTCCACCCAGTGCCCAGAGCATGTAGGCATACATCACATGCTATTGTAAACCCGACAATGTGTAGGTCTACACAGACTGCCCTGGTCCAGGTCCACACATGCCTAAACTTCGACTCGAGAAAGGTGTACACTGACACAACTATTGCCGGCCCTCGACAACAGTTATGACAGCCCGTCCGCACCCATCGCCTGAAGCTAAAGACCCTCCCATAGCAAGCTTACACTATGATCAAGGTCCCGCTCTAGCAGGCCTGAAACTAGGCTATCCCAGGGGTGGCATGTGACATCACATCCCGACTATTAGAGGGAGCAAATGTATTCCATCTCCAACGATGAGAGGGACATGGTCCATCCCATCCTCTACTGCCTATAGATGATGACAACCTAACCGAACTATCTAGGAATGACTCGTGACCATGCATCTGTCATGACAGGTTACTTGGTGTCCCATACCACTAAGTGGCATTTCATGACAGACAAGCAAAAATGTACATCCTAATTACTTGTTTCGTGTCCTATACCACTAAACAGTAATTAACATGCACACAGGTAAACATATAGCATCCTAATTACGTGTTTGGCATCCCATACTACTAAATAGTAATTAACATGCACACATGCAAACCTCTAACATCAAAATTACACGTTTGACATCCCATACTACTAAACGGTAATTAGCATGCGTCGCGATATTAAAACAAACAACAAATTATCACACATCATCACGAAGCATCACATAACAAAGTTCACATTCATTATAACCAGTTCATCTAACAACCCTAAATATCCACATGCTTAGCCAGACATACATGCATACAAAAATCAATCACAACACATATTCACAATAAGGTAAGACAAGACTGTTTACATGGTCCACACAACCCACGGTAAGAAATTCTTACATGGAACTATCGCAAAAATGCTTCTAATAAGTCCTAAAAAGGTTCTGATCAACCTAAGCAAATAAACATGAAAAATAGATAAAATAAACCTCAGTTCGCTAAACCAACCCCGAAAACGGACTCATGACATTGATTTTACTCGAGGAGACCAAACTTCAAAAAAATAGGTTTCGTGACCCGAGACTCGGTCAAACTTGGTTGACCCGGTCTACGTTGATCAATGATGGTTAAATCAGTAGACTAAGGTTCAAGATGATCAATTATGGCCAACCAACATATAAGGATCAATTTATACAAGGATTTCTAAACTTTTCAAATGGTAAATGTAGAATAATCGATAAAGTCGCCAAAAACCAAATCTTAGGTTTGGGAAGCGAGTTTCTTGTTCACTCCTATTAAATTCTTGGCTACTTGTTGGTGATCAAAAATATTCTCAATAATAAAGATTCCAAAACCTAAGTGCTTGAAACAAGGAAACACAAAAAGGCAATAAATTTCTAGATTTGGCGACTTTTCTTGAAGAATCAAGAAAATCTCCAAGATCCTATAAAGAATCAAGAAATATCCATTAAATTACAAAAAAAGATTACCTTGTACGAAATTAGGGAAAGATAGAATATGTGAAGCAAAACGGCACAAACTTTTTGAGATCGCCTATGGTTTGCGATAACCACAAGAAGAAAGAAAAATATTATGGTTCTTCCTTTTAAACTCCACAAATAAATCAGAAAATAGTTGTGTTTACAGCAAGGAAGATTATATTTACCTTGGTTATTGGATTGACGAAGAAAGAACATCAAAACTAAGATTCGAAGGTTCTTGAATTCGAAAAACGCCAACAAATCCTCCTAGAGTTTTTGGCTATAACAAGATGATAAAAGATGAGTTTCTTGAATTGTAAAGTATTTTAAACTCAGAGTTTAAGATTAGAAATAACTAACCTAGAAGAACAAGGAACGATGAAGATCTACGAATGATAAAACACGATGAAGAATTTCACACTTCTTTTGGTGGTAGCAACAACAAGGATCATGGCCAGGAGTGAAAACATGATTTCGAAATTTTGGGAAGGAGGCTATGTTGTGGAAACCCTAATCCAATTCTATGATGTATTTATAAGGCAAACTCTTGGATACGGTTTGGCCCCCAAACTTTCTAAAATTGCCTATTTCACCCCATTTTGGCTAGAATTGAAGTTTAGCCCCTAAAGAATAAAATCATTATAACCATAGGATCTAATAAATAACTAACTCATATAATTAAAGGTTATCAACTTAATTACATAAATAAATACTCCAAAAATTTCGGGACGTTACACACATGCACCCGAACCTACAGCCGTTGTCTCCTGCGAGTGCATCTCACGCGCCGGCGACCATCACCCTACACGTCGCCTCCGTCCAGCCACGCACCACCGTCGACCTCGTCAGAAAATTTCTGGATAGTGTTGTTGGGTAATTTGGACACTCCGAGTCCATTTTTTATAGTTTTAGGTGCTAATTTCAACTTGTTAACCCTGTTTTGTCCAATTGAACTTGGGAAAACCTCCAGAACTTATAGTTTGAGCTTTCTAAGGATAAATTAGCAGATTTCAACCAATGTAAGGGAATCTTACCCTTAACTTAGGGTTCTGTGGATAAATAAAAGCATGTTTAGGGTTATTCAGATGAAATTATTTTGTTGGTTGCTTGATTGCCCTGTTCCGGGTGACATTGTTGAATGTTACTGTTATGTGATTAGTATATATATATATGTAAATGTTAGTAGATGAACTGGATGAATGATATACCATGAATTGGTACGTACTATGATGCACTTGTTGTTTATCTAACTATATTGCTGTGAGATTATGTACTCATTTATACATGTAGCTATTAAATTCACGAGCAAATGTTGTATCGAAGTCTGGGAGTGGCATTCTCTACAAGGGTAGCCCTGGAGGTGCATAAAATTATCTAGTGGGGCTTGGGAGTGGCATGTCCTATCGAGATAGCCCCGGTGTCACCTTTACCATCCACTGAATACTCTGGAACTATAGAGCCCTAATGGGACCCTGGTGTTACCATTACTCATGCATTGTTCTATAGTTCCTATGCATTCATTATCTTACTTGTGTTGATCCCAATTACGGATCCTTACTGAGTTTAATAACTCATCGCTTTTTTTTTCTCTATGATCTCCATAGGTACGCACGGGCTCTACCAGGATGGCTGATTAGGAGTTGTGAAAACCATGAGCTTATGTAGTTGTTATGTCTAGTTTAGAGTATTCTTCTTCCGCATTCGTTTATCTGGATTTTTTTTTTCTTTACAAACACATGTATTGATTCTATGCCATTTTTACTATTTTACTTGATTTTATAACTGGGTACCCGCTTTGTGCGTTTTTACGAACTATTTCTTTTTTGTTTAATAAATGATATATTTACTCATCATGACTCAACTTTGAAGGTTCTTTTTAATCATGCATTTATGGTCTAGGCCTAGATGTGACCCTAGTCTAGGTCGGGCCTTTACATTTAGTCTGAACATGTAACCCTATTCTCCTCTTTATTCTTTGGTTGCTCTAAAACATACAATTTTGCTACCCTTCGCACTTTTAAGGCATTTTATGAGATAACTTTTTACACACTAAATTTAACAGGTTCAAATTCTACTATTCAGCAACCTCACATTAAAAATCGATCTACAATCAATTTTTTTGCAAGATCACCTACATAACCACCCAACATACTAGTTTAATGAAATCAAAGCTTAGATCACTTTCTACTCTAGTACAAGATTACAAAAATATAAAGTGAAAATGCACCAAGAGAACATATATCACTCATGTGAACACTCAACATACAATGCGAAGGAACATGAAATGTTGATGCCGAAAAATGGTCAACGGGTTATCCACAGTAAGATTTATTTAGCTGAGGACGAAAGGGCCTGCAAACAATCAAATTTAGGGCACACTGGTGTGGTGTGAGCCACATGGCCTCCGATGCCTAAGTCAAAAAATGGATTTAGGGAGAAATAACTAAAGCACAAAGAATGGCTTAAGGGTACTTAGCTTAGGAATCGCCCCTTGAAAGGGAGGAATGAATTGACTTTTATAGCAGCCGACCTTGTAACTGTACGGCTCATTTATGGCGATGTAACGGTCGGCCGTTAGAAACGTCCGCCATTAAGCCGGGTATGAATATCGACGTAACTCCTGGTCGTTACCCTTTAGAGGTGTAACGATTTTGATTCTGGACTCGGTCGACTCTTCGGAGGACCTCCACGGTCGACCAAATGGGGCCGACCTACTCGTTGTAACGGGCGACGCCACGGGGTGCAACGCCTCCAAATGTTACTTGGACTCAGTCGACTATTCGAAGAGTCCTGACCTCCACAGCTCATCCACTCGGATAGACCTACTCGTTGTCGGACCCAAGAATGGTAAGGCTGCAATGGCCGACCCCGAGGGGGTCTTGGCCTTCCTTGGCCAACTAGCTGCATTGGCCGACCCCGAGGGGGTCTTGACATTCGTTGGACGACTCCTGGAGGTGTCAGACTTGTTTAGCAGACCCTAGGGGGTCGGAAATGGACTTAGCCGACCCCCGGGGGGTTGTGGCCTCTATTTAGCCGACCTCGGGGGGCCGGTGATGGCGAGGCCGACCTCTAGGGGGTTATGGACTTCATTTGGCCGACCTCAGGGGGTCGGCGATGGGCTTGGCCAACCCCCTGGGGGCCGATGCCTTCATTTGGCCGACCCTGGGGGGTCAGTATTGGCTCCCTTGTCCTTCGTTCGGGTCTCGACCTCTTCCGAGTCTTTCGGGATATTTTTAGGTTATAATATTACCCCCACTCTTCATTTCCGAGCTTGCCGGATTGTGAAGAGTAGTTTAGGTTCTTGTCTCTTTTTTTGAAGTTTTGGATGCTATCAAGTAACATTTTTACGGAAGTATTTATTTGAAACTTATTTAGGCCATATTCTCTTTTAAGAACATCTTTTCCTACATAATATTACAACAAATAAAGTTTTGAGGTTATGGAAAATATTCATTCTAAATAATTATATTAAAATTGCCATATTCTTATTTCTAAGAATATCTTTTCCAAGATAATATTCTTATTTAATGAAAAATCCCTTCTAATTTTTAGGAAAATATTTATCCTTTTGAGATTTCCCATAACCTAACATTTCCATAAAAACTCCCTGCCAAAACTACACCCCTCTTTTCACCCTACTTTGGCCGAAAATTGCCTCTCACTGGGCTAGTATTTTCGATTTTTTCAAAGCGTGGGGGAGATTTGTTTTGCGTTTTAGATTTTTGGAATGCATCTGTCACGCCTTATTTTCTTCGGTACGTACTATCCCTTTTCTGACTTTACATTAACGGTTAGACATATTTTCGAAAATTTCACCTTTACTTAGGCGCTTTTTCTATTTTTTTTACCCGTTATGCATGTACGTCCAAATTTTTGGATTATTTAGGCTCTTTTTCCAAAAACTCGCCCCTTTATAGTACTTTTCCGAATTCGCAGGCTTCTTAGGCACTTTTTATAAAATCTTGCCCATTTAACTTACTTTGGAGATTTTTAGGTTACTTAGGCACTTTAATAAAAAGTCTCGCCTTTTTCACCACTTTTTGAAACCTTTAGGTTACTTAGGCACTTTTTGAAAATGTTTCCCTTTTTTCACTGCTTTTTGAGTTTCCTAGGGTAATTAGGCTCTCTTAGAGACTCGCCTTTTCCCTAACTTAGTTAATCTGCATATTACTTCTTACTTTAACTGTCATGGACCCTTCGTCTGACTACGAGACCGAATCCCTTCACCTTCGAGCTTCCTCCTCACTTAATAGAACTCGTCGAAGAACCTTGGTGGGTGGGATCAGGATCTCAAATGGCGGCGTCCATTTTGACTCAGGAGGATTTGGACCACAGGACCCAATTCCTTATCCCTGCCGAAATCACCCTTCGGCTTCCTCTGGCTTCGGAGACGTACGCTCACCCTCCTTCGGGCGAGGTGGCACTCTACACCACCATGTTCGACCGAGGAGTTCTGCTTTTTCTCATACCGCCTCTTCAAGAGTTCTTGAGTATAGCAGGGCTGGCTCCAGTGCAACTGGCTCCCAATACCTGGAATGTCTTTTTCGATGTTCACAGCCTTTGGGTGCACACTGGCTTCGAAGGTCCCTTTAGTGCCCGAGAACTTCTTTCGCTCTATCGTTTCAGCCAGCATTCCGACGTCACCGTGGGTTGCTAACTGACCCCTAGAAGCAAATGTTATCCTTTGGTGGGGTGCCCCAACTTTCAGAAGGGGGTGGAAAGAGCGCTGGTTCTTTGCTGCAGGAGCTTGGGCGGCTCTAAGCGTCGTTGCCTCGCTGGCAACTCCCACTGTCTTCGGGACATATGGTATGCTTACTTTCGCCTTGGCTTTATCTATGTTTTGGTACCGTACTAACTTTTTGTTTATAGTGCATACGAAACTTAATCCCCGTTCCCGGGTAATGAAGTTTTATGAGACTGTTATGTCTTACCCCGAGGAGGCTACCCGTAGTGCGCAGTACCTGACTACAAACTTCCTGGCGCTGTATAACCTCCTTCCCGCTTCAACTATGCCAGTCGATCCTAACTCGGAGTCCGCACTCCCACAGGAGGAGTCTACTACAGGTATGCTACTTTTTTTTCCTCTAACTTTTCATGTCTCGAATACTGGAAATACGAGTTAACACCCTTTTACCATGTTCAGTGACCACGGAATACGAGCCTTCGTTGAGGCGTGCCTTCGACGCAGTGACGCGTCAAACGTCTCCCTCCCTGCCAGGCCTCCCACCGATGATACGATGGACCTTACTTCGGAGGGATGTTCTCTCTCGCCTGGTGATGACGAAGACCTCCTTTCCTCAAAATTCCAGAGGACTTGAAAGTGGGGTCGGACTTGGAGTTCGACGGTCCCAGCCTTGGTTTTGATCACCTTCCTTCCCTGGCTTGGGTCGACTCATGCAGGCTTCGAACGCCAATACATGGCTTTCCCCCTGGGTTCGAGTCCTACCTTCTGTCATGACCACACTGTCCTACCTTGGACTCCTATAAGGAAAAGATTTTGGCTTCCAATTTGTGGAATGAAGTGGGGTCTTCCTCAGCTACTTTTCCCCTAGGAGATGCCTCCTAGGTTCTAGAAAAGGGGACTCATCTGATACACGAGGTACAACACCCCTACTTTTCGTAGTTATATTTTTACTTTAGTACGCATACTAACTTGTACCTTGGTTTCTTTTTGCAGGCATTCATGCACTTTGCTTCAGCTTCTCGCCACCTCTCGGAGGACTTACGTCAAACCCGCTCTTCCTTGTTTACCAGTACTAACAAGCTCAAGTGGGAACTGGCACAGGCTTGGAAAGCTCAACGAGTCACCGAGGTTGCCTTAGCCGCCTCACGCACCTCTACCGAAACAGCCCGGAATCTAGCTGCCCGCGCACATCAAGATGACTTGGCTACGATCGCCTGCCTGGGACGAGAGTTGACTTCTGCTAAAAGAAAGCTTGGCTACGATCGCCCGCCTGCGACGAGAGTTGGCTTCTGCTCAAGGAAAGCTCAAGAATGCCACCTACTTGGCTAACCTTGTAAAAGATTCTCCTACCTTTGTGATTCTGGAAAACAACGCTGGCGAGGCTGCCATAGGCTGGGTACTAGACCGAATCCAAGAGGGGGTTAGCTATGTCAACCTTCTTCCTATCTTTCTGTCACTTTGTTCCAGCACCGCGGAAAAGAGTCGCTGACCCTTCCCTGTCAGCCTTCGAGTTCGGACTTCCGAGTGACCCGGCCCAAGCTGTTTGCTATGATTCCCGCATCTTTCAGGGTGTTCCCGACAGAAGTCAGGCTCTTCCAACCAGGACAGCACCTGCCCAAGCCGTACCTGTTCGACCATCTTCCAGCAGGCGCAGCTCTTTAGGGCCTTGATGACTTTTGCCTTGCAGTCTTTTTGCCTTGTAGCACTTTATTTTGTAGTCTTTTTTTTTTTTTTTTTGCCTCAGTTGTAACTCAGGAACTTTTTCCTTGAAATGAAATGATGAACTTTTTCTTTGCGATGATATTTTTCCTTGCTTCTTTCTTCTCTATCTCATATACCCCCCAATTTAAGTTTATGAAAGTAAGATCAATATACTTAAATTAAGATGGACAGGATAAGAAAAACAACAATTTTTATTCATCAACAACTTGAATTACAATCTATCGAAAGTACTTTTTCAAGTGTTAAATCGCTCCAAACATGGAGGACTTTACTGTTGTAGGCGAAATTAGTGTCACCTCATCGACGCAGTTTGGCGAAGACGCTAGACTCATCTAGGACCTTTTACCGGCACGGTCTTGTTCGCCTTAACTTCACAGGCAGTCTTTGACTTGCCAAAATGTCGACTTTGGCACTTTGGGACCCGAGTACTTACTTGTCATGTACCCCCACAGGTGCTGTTCTTTGGACAGCCTCACCTGGCATAGGTCCTCTTTCAACAGCCTTCTTTTTTAGGGACTTTTTACCACGCCCCGTAGGGCCGTGTGGTAGCATTCCCTCGAGGACAGTTGTTCACCTCTTACTTAGCTCACCCCCATAGGAGTAGGGAGCTTTATCACCTGATGGTAGGTTGGCGCGACCGCCTTCAATCCATGAATTGTAGGTCTCCCCAATATTGCGTTGTAAGCAGAATTGTCGTTCACCACCAAGAAATTGACGAAGTGTAGGACTATGTTGTCCCCTTCGCCAAAGGTCACTAGAAGCTCAACCGATCCTTCATGGATCAAAGTGCTCCTGCCAAATCCGACTACGGGCGTCAAATTCGACTTGAGCCTTTCCCTTCTCAGTTTCATAGCATCGTAAGCTTTCAGCGACAGCACATCCGCCGAGTTGCCTCCATCAATGAGGATTCTTCTGACACGGATGTTGGATATGGTCAGGGACACCACTAAGGCGTCGTTGTGCGGCTGGTGCAGTGCTGCAGCCTCTGTAGTAGTGAAGCTCAGTTGCTCGTCCACTGCTTCCATTATCCGCACTTCTTCACCCCTTAGGGTGCCTCTGGCCTGTCTCACTTTGTCCTTCTGACTTCGGTTGGACCCTCCACCAGCTGGCCTTCCGATGATAGTTTCTGATCCCCGGTGGCAGTGATGACTTTTCACCTCCCCTTTTCTTGCTAGAGGACTCAGACACTTTTTCACCTTCACCCAAGTACTTTTCCAAGCGTCCTCTTCGGATGAGGGACTCTACGGACTCCTTCAGGTCGTAGCAGTCTGAGGTAGCGTGGCCATGGTCCTGGTGGAATAGGTAGTATTTGCCTCTGTTCCTTTTGTTGGACCCTGCCTTAATACGGCTTGGCCATTTAAGCTCCTCCTTATCCTGAAAATTTCCATCAAGATATGATCTACGAGAATGGTCGTGGAAGTGTATCTCTCGAACCGACTTGGGGGTACCCCTAGCCGTTTAACTTTTTCTTTTTCCACTGGGCGCTCTTCCGCCCTTCGCTTTCGCGATTCCTTGTGATTAGCCTCGCGATGGCTGTCAGACTTCTCGCGCTCTGGAAGGGAGCGCCTTCCTTCCGTGCTTCCTCTGGAGTTGACCAGCTCCCCTGCACTCATGTACTTTTGTCCACTGGTGAGCAACTCGACATAAGTTAGTGGTGTCTTTTTCCCTAGTGACCACAAGAATTTTTCATCCCTGAGTCTAGCAACGACTGCTGCGAAAGCCATACTGTCGGAATACCCTTCAACATCCAGAGCCTCGCTGTTGAAGCAAGCAATGTACTCCCGAAGGGTCTCTTGGCTTCTTTGCCTCACGGTCAGCAAATGTGTGACCGACTTCTTCTGATCTCGCCCTCCTAGGAACTGGGTGACAAACGCCCTGGCTAGCTCCCTAAATGAGGCAATGGACTTACGCTTCAGTTGCCTGAACCATCTTCGAGCTGGTCCTGCGAGCGTGAATGAGAACGCTCAGCATTCAATCACGTCCAGGACTCCATGTAGCTCCATCCATACTCGGTAGGAGTCCAGGTGCTCGACGGGATCTGTAGACCCATCGTACTTCTTGATTGTAGGGAGTTTGAATTTGGATGGGACGAATTCCTCCATGATCTCTTCGGTGAAGGGGGGATCGACCTGGTCGACCAGGCTATCCACGTCCAGTCCGTCTTGGTCCTGTGCCTTCTTCATGCTCCCCAACTGGTCTTGGAGGAGACGAAGTTGGGCCAGCCAAGGTTGTGCCTCGGCTCCGTCACACTCCGCCTCTTTTCAGCGTTCATTGATCACATCTCTGAGATCTGTTCCCAAGTCTAATCCCACCGTACGGGCACTTGGAACTATTGGGGGTGTTGGGTGGATGACCCTCGTGTGGTACTCTTCGGCTGGCTACTCCGGACTGATTGTGTCCGTGAGGACTCCGCCATTCTTGATCCAATCCTTTGGTGGACCGAATGTTCCTTCCTTCGGTCGTTACCGCCCAGTCGAAGTCGTTCGACCAGTCTGCTGGGAATGCATCTTTTTCAACGCCTCTGTGGCTGGGGCTTTTCCTTTGGTAGAGTCCTGAACCAACGGAGCTGTTTTCTCTACTACAACCTTTTTCTTGGCAGGTTGTTGCTGCACTGCCTCCTGCAGCGCTTGTTGGTTCCCAGCATCAGCTACCTAAGTCGGAGGTGGTTACCGAAGCAATTCCACCCGGCGACTCAAACTATCCGTCATTCCTTGTACTCGTTCTTCCAAAGCAGTGAACTTTGGATCTGCATGCTCCGGTTCTTGCACGGCTACCGCACCCTCAGGATCCGGGTGGTTCTCGACATGAACAGCGTTCTATTCTTTAGAGGCAATTCGCCTCGGAGCATGCTCGATGTTCGATTCGTCGTCGACACCGTGGTGGTGGCCGTTTTCAACATTTGACATTTTTGCAGGAAAATGGATTGGAGTTTTAGCGTTTTTTAGTTAGAACACTCTCGTCCCCACAAACGACGCCAACTGTTGATGCCGAAAAATGGTCAACGGATATCCACAGTAAAGATTTATTTAGCTGAGGACGAAAGGGCCTGCAAAAAAGAAAATTTAGGGCACACCGGTGTGGTGTGAGCCACAGAGCCTCTGATGCCTAAGTCAGAAACGAAATTAGGGAGAAATAGTTAAAGCACAAAGAATGGCTTAAGGGTACTTAACTTAGGAATCGCCCCCTGAAAGGGAGAAATGACTTGACTTTTATAGCAGCCAGCCTTGTAACCCCTGCGGCTCACTTATGGCGATATAACGGTTGGCCGTTAGAAACATCCGCCATTAAGCTAGGTATGAATACCGGCGTAACTCCTGGCCGTTACCCTTTGGAGGTGTAACGTCTTTGATTTTGGACTCGGTCGACTCTTCGGAGAGTCCTGACCTCAACGGTCGACCCAATGGGGCCGACCTACTCGTTGTCACGGGCGACGTCACGGGGTGCAACGCCTCCAAACGTTACTTGGACTCGGTCGACTCTTCGGAGAGTCCTGACCTCCA
>JBBMEG010055841.1:0-13867 GCA_037832605.1 Cyclanthera cordifolia
GTAGATTTGCTCTGTTCTGGGGGTATATTTCTGGATTTTCTTGAGTTTCTGTGCAGGTGAAGATCAGATTCCTTACAGTGTTTTAGGTTTATGAAGTTGCTTCGTTTTGCTGCAGATTCGTGTCTTCTACGAACATGAGTGACAACCATCCTTTCTCTCTCTCTCTCTCTCTCATATCCGCAAGTGTTAGGAGCAGTTTGTGCACACCTCGACTATTTTGAGCTGACAAATCTCCTGACTCTATAACATTTTGATGTCCAAAAACTTGTGAAAATTTATTTTCTAGGTAGATGGCCAACCTACAACTTCTTGGATCCCAAGATTCTCTTTGATCACGGCATGGTTGAGTACCATTCTTTCTGCAACATTTCAAGTCAAGGAAATTCATTATGGTTTAGTCTCCGTAGAGATCCAAGAGATTATGTGTTCAATTCATGATTTCCACTTATTTAATAAAGAGTCAGTCTTGAGAGAATACTCAAGCGCTTATAAATTGTTATGGACACACAAATATGTATATATAAAAAAAACATAACAATAGACCTTAGAAAAGCAAAACTTTGCGAAGATGTCTGGATGTAGAATTGTAGAGTGATTATTTTGAGTGATTATAAATAAAAGATTATTTTGAGTGATTATAAATAAAAGATTATTTTGAGTGATTAGATATTTGAATTTTAGTTATATGTTTGGATGTTGTTATTAGTAGAAGAGTTGCAGTTAATAGCTTGTTTTGGTAGAGCAATGGTAGATAACAACTCGTTTGGATCTGATTAAAAATGAGTGATTATTTTGAGAGATTATAAAGCCGACCCTGTTTGTATTCTAGTCGGCTCTCATCTCATCATTCATCGTATTTTGATTTTGTACCCTATTTTTTTGTTCGTAAAGATCTTTCATTACACATTTCTGGAACATTATGGACCTTGAAATTATTTCCCTACTGATTGCCTGCAGCTCTTTTGATGATTACTGCTCTTCAAAAACTCATTATTACGTATTCGCTTGTATTCTACTGCAACAAAATTCCATTTCAAGTCAACTTTCGTCGGATTTTCTGGGAGCAATTTCTCTCTGAATTTTTTTAATTACCATTTAAAATCTACTTGTTCTAACCCAATTCCAGGAAACCTCTGTCGGACTGGGCATAGAACTGATGAACAATCAGCGAAATTCAACTTAGAAGTAAGGATAATTCCGAATCAAACTAATCAAATTATGAGTCGAACCTATCGTGATCACTTGTAATATAAAGTCGAGTGGTAGTCTCTTAAAAATAGCGCAAAAGCAAATAAATTAAGTTAGACACTCGAGTTTAATGTCTGAATGTTTAGCTCAACTTAAGTGTATTTGAATAATTTTATAACATTCTATTGTCAAAAAAAAAAAAAAAAAAATAATTGAAAGTAGGTGGATATTACGAATAAACTTATATAACCTACTGGGCACATTCGGATTACCGATTGGGTTATTTCAAACAAACCTGTTATTATAATTGATATAACATATTTTTTTTTTGGAAATGGATAATTCAATAGAGACAAATATGCATAGAGATACTTGCAAGTCATTATAGTTGGCATAGCGTTTTCTTTAGAGTGAAGGATGAGCTCTTTGTTGTAAGGCATCAAGTCAAATGTAAATTCAATACGAGAGGAAATTATATTCTATTTGTTTTTTATTATCGAGTTTTTTTCTCTTCTATTTCCTTTTCGAAAGGGTACGTATATGGTGTTGGTGGTTTATTCTTTCCTTTTCCATTCTAATTATTCTTGGTCCGCCGCCTTACCATCATACCAAATACATATTCTTTCTCGATTCTAATCTTTCCTCTTTAGATTTCTTTTATCTTAAAAAACGCAATTAGATTAAAAAAAAAGAAAAAAAAAAAAGAAAAGTAAAGAGTATGAGCATGAAAGCATGTTTTAGAAAAAGTAAGAGAGCATGTGGTAAAAATGATGGATGATTTCGAGAATGTAACTCAATCACGTTGGAAATTAAATTTAGCTTGATTAAAATACTAAATTTTTTCATTATTTTTAAGGAATTAAATTTAACTAATTGAAAAAAAATCCAGTGATATAAATAAAAATAATGAAAATATAAATATTTAGTTATGCTAAAAAGGAATTTTATTCGAATAAAGAGAACTTTATGAACAAATAAATAATTAAATTAAAACAATAATTCTTTTGATTATGACGCGTAATTTAAAAAATAGAATTATGACGCGTAATGAGTGGAAAGAGAATCTTTAGAAGCACTCGAAAAGAAGACATGGCGAAAAGACTAAACTACCCTTCTTGGTTACATATTTTCCGTTTTTACCCAGCAGAAGGGCCCAACAAAGGAGAAAGCCTTCACCGTGCGCGTGGTTCCTCGTTTCCAGTTTTTTTTCACATTTTCGTTTAACTTTCCGGCGACTTTCCGGCCACTGCAAGCTACGTAAGGCTCTTTTTCTTTACCCTCTACCTGTCGGAAATTTAATGGTTAATCGTTGAATGGAATTGCCTTTTGATTTCTAGTTTGGTTTTGTTTTATTTGTTTGACTCGACTTAGTTTGATTGAGCTGTCTGTCGAGATTTAGGGTTTTGAAATGGTTGGAAATTTAGATTGTTTTTTTTTTTTTGTATTTTAGGCTCTGAAGGGCTAATGAATTAGTTAGGAATTTGGTACTGGATAGGTTGGTGGTTATTACTTATATTTTTGGTTGGATTGTTTATGATCGATTGGGAGCTGGAAATTTAGCTCGAAAGGTGTTAGTTAGAGTCCGAACCATTTAATTATGGAAAATATGCGTTTGAAATTTGTTATCCGATTGGGAGATATCGTGTACCTCTTATAGATCTACTCTATATACAAGATCATTGACGATGTTCACTAGTAAAAGAAGCTGTACTCTAATTCTGTTGTGATAAGGTAAGGCAAAATGCTTTGGGAGCTGATTATGGCACCGGGATAATCCAGCAATTGTGCTAGTTTCTTCACCAGTCACCACTACCTAGTCTTATTTTCTCTATTTGCAAAGGAAATTGTGTGTTAGATGATCGAGCTGTTATTTCAATCTGTACTAGAATTTACTTTTGATCTTTAGCTGAATTATTTAAAAGTCTAGGGGTCTGTCGGTATTTTCTATGTCTTAAGACTAAGCATATGCATATTGGGCTTAATGTACCTAGGAACCAACCTATTGATGTTCCAACCTATTGATGTTAATGTGTCTAGTTTTTGCTAATGATGCGTCTCGTTGGTTTTTTCTTTGTCATGAAACCAAATAGCTGCTGGTTTCTTTTCCCTAGTTTTTACTTCCAGAGGGTTTCTTTCTCATTTTTAGCAATTTCCATATGTGGAAGACCTCCTTCCTCACACATTCATACACAACCATTCAAAAGAAAAATGAAGATATGCAATTTAGGCAGTCCTATAACATCTTCTGCTAATCAACATCGTGAGGTGGTGGCATGTTCTACTGAACTCCTTTAAACCCCTGATCAATAGGCTTACTAAGGAAATCCAGTTATGCTCTAATATACTATTTGCCATTTGCTAGTTGCTATAATTAAATTTACCCAACCCATCAACTTAATCCTTTTAGTTGATTGGTAGTATTATATAATTCAACATGATATCAGAGCAGGTTGATATAATTAAATTTACTTCAATCCATTAGCTTAAGTCTTTAGGTTGATTTGTGGTTTAGCATAATTTAACACTATTTAATATGGAACTCGTCTTAAATGCATTCGGATTCTCACATTTAAATCAGATATTGATTGTGCTTCTTTCTGATAAGTCAATTTCCTGGCTCTTGTACACAGGTGGAAGCATATTGTGTTTGCCGGAGTACCTCAATGATGCCAATTCCATAGGTAGGAAGATTGTGCCATTCTTTTCTCTCCAATATTTCTGCTAGCTTTTGTATTATCTTAAAAGATAAATCATCAGGTCTGAGGTGACTGAGGGAGGTGCTTTATGACTTGTGCTATTGGTCTTTTTTGTTGAAAAGGACTTTTTCTATTGGTCTTATGATCCCATTATGAACCTGAAAATTATTAAGTGACATTGCTAAGAATCTCATGGTCTAGTATTTGTAGGCATAAGAACTGGTGGTACATGAATAGACCTGACAATTTATGAAACCTTAGTCTATGGTTTAGTTTATGTATGCATAAAATCTAGACTGTATGGTTTTTGAGCAATCTTCAAGAAGGGAAAATATATTTGTATTTCTCGCTTGAAGTACTTCTGTCATTGTGTGGATACAAAATTATATTCATCCACAACTTCACAAAAAGCAAGCATTCTTTTGTTCATTTTATCCGGACCTCCCTGTTAATTCCCAGTAGATGTCATGCACACTGCTTTGGAGATTGCAGGTGGATGATATTGGTGCTCTATTTGAAGGAAGTTTATTGTATTCCCATTTTCAGAAGTAGCTATGCTATTGACTGAAGCCAAAGATAACCAACTCCGCGAGAGCAATAGCCAGAAGGTTCACCCACAACCAATGGAAGAGGCCATGAATCAGAAACCCGAAGCCATGGATACTCTTATATCAAAGCTTTTTGCTAACATTTCTCTCCTTAAGACCGCTTACATCCAGCTCCAAAGTGCTCATACACCCTATGATCCTGAAAAAATTCAAGCAGCCGATAAACTTGTAATTTCTGAGCTGAAGAAACTATCTGAGCTCAAACACTTTTACCGAGAAAACAACCCCAAACCAGTATGTGTTTCGCCTCAGGACTCACGCTTAGCTGCAGAGATTCAAGAACAACAAAGTCTTCTGAAAACCTATGAGGTTATGGTCAAGAAATTTCAGTCCGAAATTCAAAACAAAGATTCTGAGATTAATCAGTTGCAGCAGCAGATTGAAGAGGCAAACCAGAAGAAGGTAAAACTGGAAAAGAACCTCAAGCTTCGTGGGCTATCAATGAAAGAATCAGAAACTTCTGCAGATGAAAATGGAATTTCCTCTGTGGACTTGACCCCTGATCTGTTTATCTCAGCAGTTGAAAGTTCTTTCAAG
This sequence comes from Cyclanthera cordifolia, assembly GCA_037832605.1. NCBI lineage: Eukaryota > Viridiplantae > Streptophyta > Magnoliopsida > Cucurbitales > Cucurbitaceae > Cyclanthera > Cyclanthera cordifolia. The sequence continues at coordinate 5,030 of JBBMEG010055841.1, forward strand.
GCCATTCATGATTTTTCCAAGCCATTGATTAACATGATGAAAGCAGCTGGCTGGGACCTCGATGCTGCGGCTAACTCAGTTGAATCCAACGTTGTTTACGCAAAAAGAGCTCACAAGAAATATGCATTCGAGTCACACATATGCCAGAGAATGTTCTGTGGCTTTCAGCACGAAAGTTTCTCAATCAAAGTGGACGATCTCGTACCGACAAAAGAGGATTTCTTCCGGGAATTCCTTTCGTTGAAGGACATGGATCCATTAGACATGCTCGGACAAGATCCAGATTCCATTTTTGGTAAATTTTGCAGGAGCAAGTACCTACTAGTTGTCCACCCAAAAATGGAGGCATCATTCTTTGGAAATTTAGATCAAAGAAATCACGTGGCAGGGGGAGGACATCCTAGAACTCCTTTCTACCAAGTTTTCCTAAAATTGACAAAGGCAATCTGGCTTCTACACAGGTTGGCCTATTCTTTTGATCCCAGTGTAAAGGTATTCCAGGTTAAAAAAGGGAATGAATTCTCCGAGGTATATATGGATAGCGTGGTCAAGAATTTGATCATAGATGAAAACGACCCGAAACCGAAAGTTGGCCTGATGGTCATGCCGGGGTTCCTAATCGGAGGAACGATAGTTCAGAGCCGAGTTTATCTGTCAGGCGTCAAGGTTGCTGAATAAACAAACACTGTCGAGCAGATTGCGATCCGAAAAGAATGTAGGCGTTTTATGTATTTGTTTAATACGGGTTTTATCTGTTTGTTGTAATATATAGAGCCGTGCTATCTTTCTGTCCTGCTGTTGGTTTTCTGGTGTAAGAACACTTAGTCCTGCATCTCTTCTTCCTCATCCTCTTTTCCATCAAGGTTTCCTGCTTGCATTATGTATTGTATTCATGTTTTTAGAGTAGAGAAAAAAAAAATCATATTTACTAGGCCAAGAATTTTATCAAGCTGTACTTTACCTCTTTTTTTTTTTAATTACCACAACTTTATTTGAAGATCAAAGTCTGAGAATACATGTCAATTAGGATTTAGGGTTGAGAATACAGGTCTATTATTGAAAAAATCACATTTTTCATCCTCAAGTTTGGAGTTTAGTTTTAGTTTAGATTTAACATTTTTATGCTTGATATTTTAATAATGTTTATTTTTATTTTACGTTTTAAAATTGAACACATTTTAATAATATTCTTTTTGGTCTTTAGGTTTGAAGTCTGTCTTCGGTTTAGTTTAGTTCATATATTTTAAAATTGATTATTTTTAAAAGTTTCAATAATATTCACTTTTAATTCTAGTGTATTTTTAAGTTTACTTTTGATATTTTTTTTCAAAAAAATAAAAAAAATAAAATTTTTACAAAAATGAAACTAATCATTTCATTAATATATTAGTATTAAAATTAGTTTAATGCATTATATGCCTAACTAATGCATTTGAGAATTAAAAAAGTTCAAAAATAATTTTTTTAAATTTGAAACATAGAGACCAAATAAAAATTTGATGTACTAAAAGTATATGGTTTCGTTAATTTTTATCAAGTTTGGCACTAAAATAAGAAAGTAATGAAGAAAAATAATACTTTTATTACTTTTTTATATATATAAAGAGAGAGCGACAAAAATAGCTCATAAACAACTAAAAAAGTTATCTTATACAATATGATTTCTATTTTAGTTATAGTTTTCATGATAAGCTACTAGGAGGTTAAGTTAAATGATCATAAATTTTTGACCTTTCTCATTGCAATTTTATTTACTATTATTATTTTAATTTTGTAAATAGTATTTATTTAGGGAATACTTTTTTTTTTAATCTTTAAGTTTGAGGTATAATTTATATTTGGCCTATATATTCTAAAATTGAATAACTTTATCATGATATTTTAATAATATTCCATTTTAGTTATTAAGATAACAAAATCGCTAGATACATAACTAATGTGGGCTAGACTAATTTTAAATTCGAATATATTAGGTCTCCTTTGATAATGATTTTGTTTTTTGTTCTTGGTTTTTGAAATTTAAGCCTACAACTACTACTCAAATACATAATTTTCATGACTTTGATGTCTACATATTACTTGTATTTTAAAAACACAACCAAAATTTAAAAAAAAGAAAAAAAAAAACTTCCAGATACCTGTTTTAATAGTTTATGAAATTTGTCCACAAGGGGGTGGCGCAATTAGTTGAAGACTTGGGCTCGAGAGGTGTGCTCCCTCAAAATTCTAGGTTCGAAACCTCCACTTATTTGATGTATTCCGGTGTCGGGCCTAGGAACGGGCATGGTTACCCGGATATAGTGTGAAATATCTATCAATTCCACAATTACACTATTTAAATCAAATAGTTTAATACAATATCAACATCCGTTGTAGTCTAGTTGGTTAGGATACTCGGCTCTCACCCGAGAGACCCGGGTTCAAGTCCCGGCAACGGAATTTTTATTTTTAATATATGGACGACGTCGTTTTGTGATGTGATGCGTGCGAGTCTTTATATGGCGTTGTTTGGGCCTTATAAAACTCGCCATCTAATTTTGTTCTTCCAATTACCATTTTAAATATTTAACGTAAATAATTCATTTAAATTTTCCTTTGTTTTCAAATGTTCGAACGTTACCTATGTCGCATTAAGATCAAGCTTCTCCAAGATGAAATGATTTTCCCCGCAAGAATTTCATCTGCAACTAGCCAACTACAACAACAGAATACTACAGCAGATTTCATTTCATTGATTCAACTTGAAGATACTCCCCAAGATTTTGAATGTTCCTATCTGAATGTTCACATGAAAGCTTTGAAGACAGCCAATCCATAACATGTGTTTCATCTAAGCTTCCAAAATATAAGGGGCTACAATTAGCAAACCTAACCTCATGCTTTTGTTCTCCCAAGAGAAGCAGTAGTTCATCCGCGTGTACCACCTTTGTCTATTTTGCCGTCTTCCATCGCCAAGATCCCTTCGTTCACTCGATCATCACGGCTTACCTTTAGCTGCGGTCGACAACTAAAACTAGAATCAAGTGTGAAAAGGGGGCTTGAGCATCTGCGTGTAAACATGCTCGAATTCCTCCTGATTTCATCCAAGTTTCTTTTCAAGAACATGAAGTTGGGAGTTGAACAACTCTGAATAAACAAGCTTGATGCGTCTGCTTTCACAAAAAAGAGTTTTGGTTTCATTATTAGAAGGATCGTGACAAGGGATTCCAGTTCAGAATGAATCCTCCCCCTTTAAAGTAGCCATCTACGGCTTCTCCCACGAACGAGTATGACGTTTTTGGGACTAAGGAACTTCACAAGATCCATACTCCCTTTGGCATCAGTATGTGGGCTGAATGACAGTTGGTGAATCTGGCATTGCACATCATAACTAGGTAATGTGATTAGATTCAATTTAGAAGGTGCCCAGCGCTTAAAAACCTCAAGAGAAAATCCACCACTGATCATCCCTGGTGTAGCAAAGAGAAAACAAGGTCCAGGAGCATCAATCATAGAACGGTCGAGAGAAATCAGGATATCGACGATGGTCGAGATAGCCCATGTGCATTCCACAATCAAACATAATTCGCTTTCCATTGATTGTGACGACCACACACAACTCTTCCCAACTTCTTGCCTGGCATCAAGAATGAGGCAGTTGATGGCCATTGCAGTGCTCTACAATACATACTTCCAATTATTAAGAAAATCCTACCAAAACTTACGGCAAAAAATGAAATGTAATTCACAATTAACATGAATAAACCCCTCACAAGAAGAAAAAACAAAGTTACAGAGAGAACCAACACAAAAGCGATCAAACTACCCATTGTTTTTAAACTTCCCAAGCAACTAGAACTCATTTTACAGATAAAATCAACTTCGGAGAATGATGCGGTGGCATGGAAACTATGAAATAGAGCACTTAGAATGAAATGACAAGAATCCCCTACCGATTTCAACACATCGGCAACCAAAATCACAAGCCAAAAATCACTAAACTGTTACATTCAGTTCCTTACATATCATTCTATGATTCGTATTTCGCACGAAAAATCGCTAAAACTTACAAAGGCAATAACTATCTACTCATATTCCATAGATATTCAAGAGCGAAAGCAAAAACGCGAGCCAACAAGATCCTGAAAAACTTGAAAGAAGAATTAAGAACGCCAACTGAAGATGAGAAGGCTCGCCGGCATCGGATGCAAGTGAAGGTAACAGTTTCGGCCGAATCTGCACCGGCGGCCATTAAATCAGTCGTGTAAACGACCCTCTTCCCTCTTCTTCCGGGGTAAATTGTCAATATGGGTTTCTTTTCAAATTTATTATGAAAATGGGTCAATTTTGAAAAAATTGTCAAAATAGGTCTTTTTGTCTTTACAAAAGACGCCACACGGGTTTAATTTCGTCAACTCATTTTGTCTTGTGTGATGGCGTCTTTCATATATTTGGTAAAATCAAGTATTTTTTATTTGTTATTTGCGCAATTTAGTTATAATTAATACTCAGTAGCATAGCGGTTAACATGGCATGATTCATATAATTGGGATTCGGAATTCAAGCCTCACATGGAACATATATTTTTTTTTCATTTTTTACACAATAGTTAATAATGTTTTAAATCACAAAAAAATGTGATAATTTATAATAATATAAATGATTTAGTAAAAGTATTTAATTTTATAACATATAAAATCAAATTAACCTCATAAAATCAAATTTAAAGATTACAAAAAAAAGATCCCTTTATTTTATTATAAAAAGCAAATGAATCAAAAAAAAAAAATAATAATAATCTAACATTTTATTAAAAAATATTTAATTTTGAAATCATATGAATGAAATTAACACCACATCCTTAATTTAACACCAAAATAAAAACTTTTATTTTATTTATAGAAAACAAATAACTAATCTTATAATAAAAAATTAGAAACTATATTTATAATTCATATAGTTATTAACAGTTTATTCAAAACAACTATAAACATTGAGTTGTTTTAAACTATTTTACTATATTTTATGTTGTAAATTTGGTAGTTACATTTTTTATAATAAAATAATTATAATTTTTTGTATCTATATTTCTTTTTTTTTTGTTTAAACAAAAATTGTATTACTTTTCCCAAAAAATAATTAATTTTTATAATTATAAATTATTATATTTTTTATGATTTAAATTATTAATAACTATTTACTTAAAAAAACAATGTAAATATAGAAATTAATTCGCTATATTTTAATAAAAAATAGAAAAAAGAATTATAAAAAATATACAATTTGTAGAGATCGAACCTCTGCCTAGTCGAGTAAATAGGACTTAGTAACGGAGTCATTATATGAAAATAATTTATTTAGCCAAATATAGTCCCACTTTTGGAAAGACGCGATCACATAAGTCAAAATTGTTTAACAAAACTAAACCTGCGTGACCTCTTTTGTAAAGACAAAAAAACCCATTTATAAGTTTGAAAAAGAAATCCATATTGACAATTACCCCCTTCTTCCGGTGCTGGCGAAAATATGATTCGCCTCATTAAAAATGAATATTATTGAAATTGTATATAATGAAAATATTTTAAATTTTGATTATATTTGTAATTATTTTGTGGTAATAATAAATTACAAAAAAATTGTTTTTGATTTATTTTAAATGTTTAGAGACTAAAATTGAATGTTTAAAAATTCGAAAATCAAATTAAAATAAAATTGAGAGTCGAAGATCAAAATAAAACAAACTTAGAAATGGGGTGATTCAAATTAAGTTGAACCATTACTGTGTTATAAACTAATTAAATTTAAAACTTTGACTCAACATTCAAGCGCTGTAGCTCAGTGGATAGAGCGTCTTTTTCCTAAGCAGAAAGTCGTAGGTTCGACTCCTACCTGGCGCGTTATTATTTTTGTTTGTTCGAGTGTTGTTTTTTGTAGTATGTTCTACTCCGCTCTTTGTATTTTAACTTCTATGGGTCACATTCTTCAGTCAGTGTGTATGCTCCAATGGTTATGCCGATATTTTATTGTTATATTGTTCTATTGTTACTTTTAAAGTGACCAAGGTTTTGTTCGAATCATTATTGAGTAAATCTACCTCTATTTTATGGCTTTTGGTGGTTGGGCGAGTCACCCTCGAAGTTGTGAATTGGGACAAGAGCCGAGCTCAAAAATTTACATTCATTTGTAGTTAGTTTCTCGTATGGAATGATAGGATATATCATAATTTTATTTTTGTAATTAAAATCTTCTTTAAAAAAAAACAAAAGAATAGTCAATAGTTTCCATGATACACACATTTCTCTCAAACATCATTTCCAAATTTAACAAAGGAATCAAGACTCAAAGGAAGAAGTTAAAAACACAAAAACAAGTACCTAAAAAAGTTATTTGGAAAAATAATGTAGATATATTGTCTCCTTTGCAAAACGCCACGTGTCACTTTGAGGTCAAAGTCAAACTTTTGAACAAGAATCGACCTAATAGTTCCACAAAAATCCACGGTAATGCCGTGGCTGGAAAAACCACAAAAAAATAAAATAAAATAATAACAATTATAATATATAGTATTTAATTAAAAAATTCATGCATAACAAAATATTTAACATTGGATGTCTTCATTGTTTTTTATTCGATTTAGTTAATTTATTCAATTAATTTTACTTCATTAAAGTTTAAAATATAATATGTGACAAGTAAAATTAAATATTCGTTATTAATAAATTTATATCTTTATAATTTATTTTCTTTTTTAATATTCTCTAATATATATATATATATATATATATATATATATAATAGCTCGGTAAACAAATCAAAGAAAACGATTTAGATGTTAAAATCTATTTCTGGCCCATCAAATGCTGACGACCAGTCGTAAACTATTGGTAGGATGAAGGGTAAAAGGGTAATTGTAGAGACAAGGGTAAAAGGGTAAAAGGGTATATCAATTTTCAATGTTTATAGCTTCAAAACCTGTAATTATTACAAGTAGAATCCATTTTGATACTTTTTCAATATATAAAGTTGTTTTTTTTTATACCTTTGAATTAAATTAAATTTAGGTTAAATTGACGTAAATACCCTATCTCATAAACATTTGTCAAATAAAGACTAAAGAGATATAGTTGTACGAAAAAATTTCAATTCTATTTTTTTCACTTTTTATATATTTTTTAATAATTTACTTTTTTTTTTTTTAAGAAAAAATTTATCAAAGTTTAGCTCTGGTGTGAAATAAAATATTCATTTGAATCAATAATTTTATCCATATTTATTTTTTATCTCAAAATTAAAAGTATAATAAAATAAAGAGAATAAATATCTAAAAATAAATGAAGCTAGTTATACTCAAATCAATATATAATTAATACGGTTTAAACCTAACTTTCATTTTTTTTAATTGACTTAAGGTTAAACTTAAGTAACTATATATTTTTATCAATCAAAATCGATGACATAATAATTAAGATCTGAAATAACACCAAACAAATAAAATTACTGTGTCACTGATCCGTAAATAAGACGATTTTTTTAGTAAATTATTTTGGTACAATAATTTTTTCTTTCAAATTAGAACGTTTCTTCTTTTGTTTTCATTAATTTTCATACCCAAATAATAATATAGTTTAAACCGAGATTTGGTTATAAAATCCGTGAAATAATAATCAAAACATTAACTAGTCAATTACTAAGAAAATATACTTGTATAATTTATAAAAATGGTGGACTAACGCGGTTGAGCTACTTCTCTTTTGACACTTTCCAAAATTTTCAACCTTATTACAATTTGGATTTATAAAAATAAATAGGTTAAAAATACTATTTTGTAGCTAAAATTTGGTCTTTGTTCTATTTTAGTCATACACTTTTAAATTTTCAACTTTAATCCATAGACTTTTTTTAAATTTGTTACATTTTAGTCCTTAAATTTTAAAATGTTTAATTTTAATTCTTGAACTTTTAATTTTGTTTTATTTTAATATTTCGACAAAAAAATATGGTGAACTTCATATTATTATAATTGGTTAAAAAGTCTTTATAATTTTAATATAAATAAAGAAAATAAGTGAACCTATTTCTAAAAATTATAGAAAAATATGACAAATTTTTAGAGGAAAACTAATAATAAAAATCAAATTTATTTGATTTTGGGACAAATTGGATAGTTCATGAATTAAAATAAAATAAACTTAAAAATCATTAAAATTTGAATTTTTAAAAATTTAAAAATTAAAATGAAATAAAGTTGATGGTGTAGAGAGCAAAAATAGAATACTTTAAGCAAATAAATATTAGTTTGGGGATGACCTCGTAATTAATAGAACATAAAATGATGACAAGTTGAGAAAATTAAGACTACACTTGTGTTGATAAGAACACTAAGTGTATTTCTTTTTCACTCAATTAATAGACAACCATTTACAAATAATTTTTCTACTTTTTCATTTCGAATTGATTGATAACGTTACATATAATAAAGATGTGTTTTTCCATCAACTACAACATTTCATTACAATTTAAACATCACCATGGGCCACGTTTCATTTTTTTATATTTAATTAATTAGTTAAAATCCATGTCATAAAATACATAACCCACTCATATATATATTCCTATCATTCACTTAAATAATCAATATAAATTAATAATTATTTTGAATAAATCTGAATAAAAATATATTTTAAATAATAAAAATTTTAAATTTTAATAATAACTCGTTCAAATGTGATTCTTTCAATTATTTGTATCCATTTAAATAATTACATATTTGAATAAATTAGCCTTTTCCTTTGTGTATATAATCTATTTCCACGTGTCGGCGTAATCGAAAGTATTTTTAGTTCATCGGTGAAATTATCT
>JBBMEG010055852.1:0-13078 GCA_037832605.1 Cyclanthera cordifolia
CACAATATAAAATAGAATAAATATCTTTGAAATTTAAAAGTAATACATTAAAAGAAATAAAGTGGCTTTAGATAATCGATCTCTTTCCTTCCTTCAATTGCATTGTCGTCATACATCAGATTCAGATGGTCTTCTGCTTTCCATTCAGAAGCAAAACAAACTCATCCTTTTATCCGTACCATTGACCTGCAGTTAAACAATGAGTACCAAATCGAAACTGTCACATCACAAATTGCAAGAGTTCATTGACCCAATTTGAGAGGTAAAATTGTTCTGCATACCATACCTGGTTCAAGTTCCTTGAAGTTTTCTGAAAGGTATACTTCCGGGATATGTGCGATTTTATACCAATCTTCTCCGGTGTCTTTCTGGCATCTTCCTTCCAACATGGGACACTTGTTAATTCTTAATGATTGTAAGCTACGGATGTTGTGAATTCCTTCCGGCAACAAATCTAACTTATCACAAGTATTAACCACCAAATGTTTGAGTGAGGTGAGATTGTCAATCCATTCTGGCAAACTCTTTAAGTTTCTACAAATATCTAGAACAAGATTTTGAAGAGTTGATACATGTTTCAAGCTTTCGGGCAAATACTCGAATTTAGAGAGCCTAAAAAGCCTTAGAGAAGAGAGACTTCCAAAAAATTTCCATGGTACAATATCAAATTCATCCTCTTCAATAGGGCGCCCTTTCTCTGACTCACAAATTTGCATTGAATCCAATAAAGGTGCATGCCAAGACATCAAAATATGTAGAGAACAACCCATGATATACAGTTCAGAAAGGCAAGGAAAAATTATAGAAAATGAGGTCGTACCCTTCCACCATCTCTTCAACCTAGGCATGCCAATAATACATAATTTCTCGAGAGATGGAAAAGTTGTAGATGAAGAAACATAATCATCGTTGCCAATATACTCCATATTTTCTAAGTTTCTTAGACAAAGATTCTTGAGATAAGGAAATTGATCAAATTGAGGGAGGTGCTGCAATCTATTGCAACTAGCAAGATGTATATCGACTAAACAACAAAGAGAACTCGAGGATAACCAATTACATAATTTCACCCCTCCGTATCCACTTATCATTATCTCTCGAATATTTGCATGCGGCTGTAAGCAATCTAAAACTCTTTCGTGGACATCGTCCAAGCTATCAACATTACATGAATTTTTCCACTCTAGCTGCAATTGTTGAAGACCCGACTTTAGTTGCAAGAACTTATCCTTCGTTTGTATATCAACAACATTACAAAATTGCAAATTTTTAATCCATAAGCTTCCGTTCAACTTGATAAGTCCATTCAACTCGCTTAATACGCCACCGTGGTTCTTTCCTAATGCAAACTCTTTCAACGTTTGAAGATTAGTAAGTTCGCCTAATCCTTTTGGCATATGATTGAGAGAATAACACGCACTTAAATCAAGATGCTTCAGGCTGAACAAATTTTTTATGTCTTTCGGCAATTCTTGTAAGTTAAAACAATTATCAAGAACCAGTGCTTCCAATTTACACAACTCGGTAATAGAATTCGGGAGGAATTCTAAACTTGAATTGTCACTTAGATTAAGATGTTTAAGGTTGATCAAATTGTTTACATCACTTGGCAAATTTTTTATATTTTTCCAATATTTAAGGATTAACGTTTCTAAGTTGTACAACTCAAGGATACAACTTGGAAGATCATTCAAATCTAAACATGAAATATTCAAATATCTCAAATGTTTGAGGCTTCCAATAATAGACTCAAACAACTTTGCCTTAGGATCCATATGAAACAACCTCAAGTTCAACGTCCGTAATTGCAAACGATCATGAAGGAATTTGTCATTGTCCATTTTCCATAAATACACAAACTCTAGTACTGAAAATGTTCTCAAACTCCTAGCCTTGGATAATAGTTCTTGAAGTTCATTTGATTCAGATTCACATGATATTGAGCTCAATGAAAAGTGACGAGTTCCTTTGTCAATGTCATTCTTATGTCCATGTACGCATTCATTTTTCGTTATCGAGCAAGCAAGATCATGCATGAAATCATGCATTTTACACTCTTTTATGTTTCCTAATTCATCTTTTGTAACATCTTGAAAAAATGATCTCGATAATAACTCCATAAAAGAATCCTCACCCATATCAATTAGTTCATCTTTGTCATTTGGTAAAACGAAACCTTGTGCTCTCCATTGTAGAATCAATTCATCCTTTTGAATCTCGTAATTTTTGGGGAACAAAGCACAATATAAAAAACATTGCTTCAAATTAGCTGGGAGATATTTATAGCTGAGCTCAAGAATTAATCGCATATAGTTTAGATCATCATTTTCCCCTTGTCGCATAACTTGGTAAAGCTCCTTATCCTTGAAAGACAGCCAAAACTTTTGTGATTTCTTTTCTTTTAAAAGCCGACCGATAGTTCTTATTGCAAGAGGTACACCTCTTAACTTTGTCACAATGTCCTTACCAATTTCGATTAAATTTGAATTCTCAGGCTCCTCCTCTCGTCCTTCCAAAGCTGTCATTTTCTTAAACAATAACCAAGAGTTGCACTCATCCAAGTTTTGTAAGGAATGCAAGAAAGTAGTGTCAGAAGTGTTTGCAACTTTTCGACCACGAGTAGTGATCAAAATCCTACTCCCCTTTGCACCACCCATCAACATTCTTTTGAGACTAACCCATTTCTCATGAACCTCATTCCACACATCATCCATCACAAGCAAATATTTCTTTCCATCAATTTGTTTTCGAAGTTCAATTGCCAATGAATTCAATGATTTTAACGACGTAGATGTCTGATTAGTTGCTGATTCTATTATCTTTTCACCAATAGTTTTGACATCAAAATCTTCAGAAACACACACCCATAACTTCAACTCAAAATGTTTTGTCACCATATGATTGTTATAAACAGATTGAGTTAGGGCAGTCTTTCCTAATCCACCCATTCCAACTATGGAAATTATTGCAATATCCTCTTTGGTGTTGGTATCTAACAAAAGTTTCATGATTGTTTCCCTGTCATTGTTCCTGCCAATGACTTCCTCATCAAGTATAAAAGAGTGAGACTCTCGTTTCTTCTTCAACTCGTCATGTACCGATGTATCCAACACACGCTCAGAGAAGCTAAATTGAGTTTTATCCTCATTAATAGACTTTAATCTCTTCCTAATAGCATTGATTTCGGTACCTGTAGTGAGATCAGATTTAAACTTGGAGAAATGAATACGTACTTGTTTTCTCTTTCTTCGGTCTTTGGCCATGACTTGTCTTCTCAAGGTATCATAAGCGAACTCGTCCATCAAGTCATCGATCTCGTAAAGAACATCTTCAAGCTTTGAAATCCAATCCTTGACTGCATTGTTCTTGAGCTGCTGCTCCTCGGCATCCAAAAGTACGGCTTGAATCGCAGTAAGAGTGCGTTGCAGTTCTTGAAGATTGTTCTTGACACCCCACGCCACTTTTAGTTTTTCGAATGCGGAGGAGCCAAGTTTTTTCAAAATTCCTCCAACAATGCTGATGAGAATAGATTCAGCCATGAATGAATTTATGTTTGGGGTTAGTTTTAAATTTGGAGGAAGGCTCGGCAGTAACGTTTAACAAAGTGATTGTGAGGTGAGGAAGGTCAGGTGAGAACAATATTTATAATGTAATTTCAATGCTAATGGGTCCCACCAAAAATAATGTGACATCAAAATTCCATTTTTCATTTATCTTTTTTTTTTTTATTTTTTTTGTGCCGAGGATTTAGTATAAACGCGGCATTGATGATAATGGATGTTAATGTCTCACTAATGCTAGCTGAATTATGTTCGTTTTGATCATTTCCATGTATTTGAATACGATAGAAAAGAGCTAATGGATAAGTGTACAATCACATATTTGCTACAATAGCAAGTTGATAAATTAGACTTGTTTGAAAATCATTTGATTTTTTATTTTCATTTTTTAAAATTTAAACTTGTAACCTAAATTATTTCGAATATATTCTTAAATCGTTTTCTAATTTAGTGTGAAGGCAAAAATATATCAAACAACTTTATTATAAACACTATCGATAAGATCAATAGACCAATTATATTTTGCTACGAGTTCGAATAAACATTACGGTAAACCCTATTAAACATTATCAATAAGTAAAATATGTGATCATGATTATGAGTAATAAAATCGAAATGCTTTGGATGTGTTGGAACACTGGTTGAATTATGATGGACTAAAAATTATGATAAGTGACAATTTAAGATATGCAGTGTTTGAAAATGAAGATATTAAAACATGAATTATGATAAATGAATTGGCTATGATAAAAAACATAGGTACATTAATTTTTTTTTGTAAAGAATACAAATAATTAACTTTTTTTTTTTTTTATCATTGTTAGCAACTAGAATTCAAATTACCATGTTAGTAACTATAAAGCAATAGTCCACAAAGAAGTGGTCAATTGGTTGATTACTTGAGCTCGAGAGGTGTGCTCTCTCAAGATTTTAGGTTCGAAACCTATATGTGACAATAGTTTGTATAAATCTCCACTTCTTTGATATATTCCGGTGTGGCGCTTAGAAACGGGCATGGTTACCCGGGTACTATAATGTGAAATATTTATCTAAAAAAAAAACTAGAAAAAAAAACAAAGAAAAAAAAAAAAGAAGAAAGCATACTATTCATTCCATTCACCATACTCAATTAAAGAATTTTTTGCATGAAACATTCAATTAAAGAATAAAGAATGATGGAACCAATGTGACAAACACAACAAGGATATAGATAACTTTTGAGAGTTAGATAAGATAAGTACAAGTAATTAGGATGATATTGTCGGAAAAAACCATTTCGCAAGAATAAGCAGAAAATAAATGAAAAATTACAAAGAAAAAACAACAAAAGAGAACATAAGAATTTATGTGAAAAAAAAACTACAAACAAATTTTTTTTTTTTTCACTATGTGCAAAATTGCTACAATCACACAAAATTCTCTTCCGAACTCCAATAACATAAACACTCTATTCAACCCTGAATTCAACTAGAATCAGTATATCAAAGTTAAAATGCTTCTGACTGAGATGCTTTTAAACAAAGTCTCATGCTCTTTTAATAGTGCGTGTAGCATATCATTACTTTGCTTTATTCTTGTGATGCGAAACAGTTTACTTATATATTTACCTTAACATTGAATATGTTCCCTCTCTAATTTAGTTTTCTTTCTTATTCTTAGCTTTTACTTTTTATCTCATGTTTTATTCTTAACTTTTAAAAATATGGCTAAACTATATGTAAGAAAAAAAAAAAAAAAAACAAAGAAAGAAAGAAAGAAAGAAAACTTCTTGCACGTTAAGTATAAAAAAATATGCACAGTCGCCATTTTGCTGCTCTCTCTGATAAATAACGTTGATTTTCTTAAATAGAAAAAACTATATATATATTTATTTATTTATTTATTATTATTATTATTTTTTTAATGGATAGATGAAGAAAGTGTTAAAATGTTTTTGCAACATTTCGATCATGTGTGTCGTCGACAAAATCTTTGACCCTTCAATGAGCAATCTCTTTGGATTAACCTATTTTTTGTGACTCGCATTTTATTTTAAAGAATTCTATTTATTTAAAATTGTATCATAAGTTAAATATTGTTATCTATTTTGTATCTAACACACTATTCCTAGAAGTTAAAATTTTATCTGAGCTATATATTGACACTAAAATTTTATTTGAGTGATAATTATGTACTAAGATTAATGTATATCCAGATATACATATAAACTGTCAAAAGACTAAGTTTAAAACTTTAAACCGTAGGTCAAAGCGAGCATAGTCCAGCCGGTACTAGTAATGCATTAGCATCTACTATCAGTGATTCGAGTCTTTTTTGAATCATCCCTGCAAAAGGTTCCCCTCCTCAATTTGTATAAAAAAAAAAAGAAAAAAAAGTGTTGATTTATTCGCGTACACCCTAGCTTGTAGCTGTTTTTTTGCACCCCTTTGTTGGTAGAAAAATTTAATATTATCCAAATAAAATTAGATATTTGAAAAACATGAAGAAAAAAAAAATCATGTACAAATCAAAAATAAAATATTAAAAAAAAGTGAGAAATATTAACAAAAAAATAAGAGATCATATACAAATGAAAAACAAATTTTATTACAAAAATTGTTAATATGAATAAAATTTAAAAATTACACATACGACTCACTTCGACCAAAATTTACATTCAAACAATTATTGACTAAAGTTTCCTTGCAAAAATATATCTAGACGAGTTATTGTCTGCGATTATGATAAAAAAAATCTACATCACACGAATTATTGTTGCAATTTATTAATCATAAATGTAGATCCAAACAAGCTATTGATTACAATTACTCTATTAAAAAATCTACACTTTAAACGAAGTATTGATTACTCACCTAAATTCCCAACCAAACACTCCTACCAGATTTGGAACATTTAACTGACTAATTAAGCTAGTCAATGAAAAGAGATCCTTACAGTCAAAAGAGAGAGAAATATGTTTATAGAGTGTGGGCGAAAGTCACTTACACGTGCCACTGAATTTAGACGCTCCCTTTGTTTATTTCCTGCTTGGGAGTCCTTAATTACAAGTAAAATCTAATCATATTTTTTAATGATACAAAGAATAATGTTAGGTTAGGCCCTTCTTATTCATATTTTATTATTTCAACATTCATATTTTCTTCTTTACTTTTTACTTAACAATAATAATTTTTTGTTTGCATTAAATCTTATACCCACCTTTTTTATTTAATTAATTTATATTAAACTATGTTTCTTAATTATCTTTCAAAAATGGTATCGATTTACTTCTGGAATGTGGTGCGATAATAACTAATTTATTCTTCACTTATGTTATGATTGGTTTAATTATTCTTACTAATTTTTTAAGATAAATTATAAATTTTATGGTTATTATAGAGTTTAATTATATAATTTAAAAAATTAGACTTTAATCTTTTATGGTTTGAAAATTCTTTAATCTAATTCTATGGTTTGAAAAATTATTATAATTTAGTTTTTAAGATTTGACAAAATTTAAAACATAGTCTGTATTTTTCGTAATTGTTAATGAATAAAATATGTAGAAATTAGTTATTTATGTATGTAATAATGAGAATATGAGATAAATAATTGATTGGATAAAAACAAAACGCATTATTCATGCATTACAAATTACATTTACATGGATCCAATCTCTGACCATAGCGTTGAATTAGATTAGTACCAAATAATAAAATGCTAACGTTCCACTGACTCTTTTCGATTACACTTTACATATTCAGGAGCGTAAGGGATGCCGAAAGTTTTTACATGAAATAAAATTTAGTCTCTAGGTTTGATAAAACATAAAAAATAATACATGTTATTTATAAATCGTAGGCGAATTAAGTATATAAATGTGATGTATGATTTTATGAATTTTTTCAATTAATCACTTATCTTACATGTTTGAAAAGTAAGAAATATTATAGTGCAATTATAAAAATAAATGAGTAACACTATATTATTTTATATGATTTATTCAAGATTGAATAGCTCAAATGAGCTGCCTCTCCCAACCCCACGTCAATTGAGCTGACTCCATCAATGGTACTATCCCGTTGTCGTGTTATTGACCACATGAAATATATATATATATGAATTTAAAATGGTGTGTAAAATAATGTTCATGATATCATTAATTATTAATGTATCTCAAATTTTAAATAGTAGTAACTAAAAAGAATACACAAACTTAGCAGGTAGGACACATGTTCAAATTGTGTCCAAACATATCTATGTCGAACACATGTCATATAACGATACTTGTAAAAAAGTGTCAGATATATACTACTCTAAACATCTCAACATGTTCTAGATTTTTTCCGATATCGGAGTGTAGGTAGCGTGTTGTGACCCTAAACCCTCAAATGAGTGTGTGTGTGATATATATATATATATATATATATATATAGTTAAATTAATTTTTAATATTTTTCAAATTCTCTTAATTCAGAAGATGATTGAAGAAAAAAGTGTCACTTCGAAGAAGACAGCTTCAAATATTTGGGCGGTTGATCTCAGAGATTTGTAACTCTTCTTTCTCTGTTGACCTTCAACGTGACAATTTGTAATATACATTGTATACTTAACTGTCCTAATTTCAATCTAGATGCTCTCTCTTTATGAAGATAGACCCTTTCATTGTGGATGATAATGACATGTTATTGCATTTAAGTTTGGTTAGACCATCAATTCAAAAACTTAATTAATTACATATAAATTCAAGGTGAAAGAAAAAATCAAAACCGACAAAATTGAATCGAATCAAATCGATTTAATGGATCGGTTCGATCATTTAGAATAATAATATTGAATTAATTGGTTGATATTCTAAATTAGATCTCCGCTTCAAACAATATTAGTATTGGATATATGTACTACTTTTTCATTTCTAATTTCTGTTGAGATTGAACTTAATTCATAATATATATAATATGGTATCAAAAATCCATGACAAATGATTGTATATTGATGAACATGTTGAGAATTTCATATTGAAAAGATCTTACCAAATTTGTTTAATTTGAATGTAGTGGTTAAAAACCACTAATTGTGGGTAATTGAAGTAATTTTTTTCTTCATTGGATCATATCATGAACCATTTTTACATGGCTAAGTATAAAATAGTAACTTTAAAATGTACACAATGATTCCTTGCAACTCTAACTCTAATATGCAACTCTAGTTCAAACAGTTCAATGTTTTATTTTATTTGGATTTTTGAAAGAATTCAAGCTAGATTCATATCACTTCCATATAGATACATACATGCATCCATCAATATCCAATTTTGCTTATTAAGCTTGCTAACTTAGAAAGAATCTAGAAAAGTTAATCTCTTTAATTATATACTTAATTACATCATAATAACCTAACCCTATGTCTAGCATCTACTATAATAGCCTTTTTTTTGTGCTATTAATTATAACCTAAAGTAGCTAGGGCTGCTAAACCAATCAAAAAGACAAACATAAATAAAATAAAAATAAATAAAATTCAACTTCAAAGTCCCATCATATATTTCAAGTGAAAAAAACAATAGCTTTTGAGTTGGCATTGGCTTTGGATTGCCATGGACCTTCCACAGCACAAACCACCAAACTTTTCAAAGTGTAGAGATGAGACAATGATAGTTCAATTCTTTTCTATCATTTCAAAAGTTTTCAAATCAATCTCACCCCCTCAAAATCATGTTTTAAATTGAAATATAGATGATAATCATCTTTATTGATATAATAACTGAATCTAAAAATAAAATAAATAAAAATATCATATCAATATAGAATTTCGAATACCATTTTCACTGTAAGCAAAAAATGGAATGAAAAAATTCATCTTCTTGAAGAAGAAGTTACTCAAAGCAATACAATGCAATCATAATCATTTATATTATTATATATATATATATACACAACAAATTTTCTCTAAGAAATTATTATTAATATGTTGGTTAAAAGCAAGATAGATATATGTAGAACACATAGGTTAAGGACACTATTTAATTATATAGATAAGAATAAACTTTAGTCAAGCAAAACAAATTTTATGGATCGTTTTAAATTCGAAGTCAAAGATATCTATGACTTTATATATATGCCTTTTTTTTTTCTTTTGATAATAACTTTCTTTTTATCAGAATCAAGCCAATTGGTTTCCAATAGATATATTGAAAAATATAAATTCATATATTATTGGTTATAAAAGAGGAAAACTTGACTTCTTATGATTAGAACGATGTTGTCACAAATTTTTTATTACAATAAATATTAAAAAATATATATTATAACACTAAATAGTGTGTATCACCTTGAAAGAGAACTTCACTCTTCAATTATTAAAAGAATAAAAATTTCGGATTAAAATAACATTTTTGAGGCATTCAATTTGAATTAGGTATTTGTGTGGGTAAAAATGACAGCTTTTGCAGTCAAAGATATGGTCAAATTTGTAACAATTATAATAATCTTTTCAAGATAGAGTTAGATTAGTTTTATTTCATTAAATTTGAAAAACGACAACTAATATATCATATGAAAACCATAAATTTACGTAGGGTAAGTTTTAAATTTGGGTATTTTGAGTAAAAATTTAGTTTCTATTTTTTTTTAAATTATAATTAAAATAATATTAAATATTTATCATTTTGTGAAATTTTTTTTTGAATTATTCGATTAAAAATAAAATAAAATTTATTGATAAAACCTAAAATTCATGTCGTTCATAATTGTTGATCAATTAAAAATGTGAAACTTAACTATTAATATATCAATGATGAGAATATAATTGAGTTCGTGACTAAAAAAAATCCATTATTTACGCATAGATAGTTATTCCACGGTAATTAATTTGCGAACGATTACTAATGATATAAATAAATGGTAAAAATCGAACTAAATTCTAATTTAAACTAAAACCTTTTGTTCCAACTATAAAAACCTAGGTTAATATGAGATGAAATGGAGTAATTGAATAAGACCTTAGTTTGATGAATGACAAATTGATTTAAATATTAAATATTTAGAATCATATTCCTTAAAGGCAAAATAGATGGGGCTATGTAAATCGACCAAATTTACAGAATTGGTTTACCAATCCACTATGTTGAATGATCATGTTTTGAAATTTTTATTATAAGCAGTTGGAGATTGTTGTAATACTCATCTTGCAACAAATGTCCTACATTAGTAAGGTGATGAATTTTCAATGTATATATATAAGATAGAATGTGTTACTCCTCTCATTACCAATTGGTTTTAGGATGGATGTCCGCACTTTCTAACATGATATCAGAGCTTCAGGTTGCTCACCCCTAAATATTTCGAGGACCCAAACTTAAGCGGACATTTCATGATCCCAAAGAGTTGGATCCGACCTGAGTGAGTCAAAGCGGGTATTATTTCGGTCCACAAATTCGGATGAATTTAGTCCTTATGTTTGAAGAAATATTGAATTTAGTCTTTATGGTTCAAAAAACAACTAACTTCTATGTATTTTATTCACCAACAATTACGAGCGCCGTACTATTTTTTAGATTTTATCAAACCTTAGGGACTAAATTCTAATTTTTCAAACGATATGGACTAAATTGTAGATTTTTCCAAATCATAAGAACTAAAGTCCAGATTTTGCAACCATAAAAACTTAAATTTACCTTTCATCAAATTTATGGACTAAATTTATAATTTACTCAATTAATATTTATTATTATTTTCTTAAATTGAATAAGAATTGAGATAGAGATATTCAACCTGTTATCCTAATTATCATTTCATATATTTTATGAGTTGAGTTTGGCTCTATTTAAGTATAAATTATAAACCTGCTCGTTTAAATTAACAAAATATAATTGTAATTGATCAATAATTAATGTTTAACGAGCATACTTTTTTCTTTCTTTTTTTTAATATTGGTCCATGGTTTCCACATTTAATCTATTTGGGGAATATATAATTGGAATAATTTTAATTATTGGTTAAATTAAAGGTGGTGTTTGAAAACCAAGAAAATGAGAGGGTCCAAGTTTGAAAAAGAAAATTTTCTACTAGGCATATTTTTCTTTTATTTTATTAAATAATTGTTTGCATATTTTTCTTCTAGTCTCTCTTTTGGGGGTAAAATGTATATTAAATTAAATTAAAGGGCCACTATGAAATTATTCCTGCCAAGTCTTCAATATTTGACTATGTGTTTTCTTAAAAGTTCTAGAGCTTTTACTTGGCCATCCAATGGTCTATAGTGCATGGTGGAGTTATATGTACCTTCTAAAGGTTAATAAGATTATATATTTATCTCCAATTACAAAATAATAATAATAATAATAATAATAAACGTTCAATATTAATGCTTTAGCAATATAAATAAAGTCTAAATTTTTTCTCAAATAAAACTCCATATGAATTTAATAATTTAGATAAATGGGTCATTAATTAGTTAGACTTTGTCAATATCAAAATATATATTTGTGATTTTTTTTAAATTATATTTAATATTTTTAGAGGTGTTTGTTTGACCGTATTATTGAGCTATTAAAAATAAGTGTGTATAACTTTTCTTCAAACAATCATATGTAAGCCAACTATTGTAATTAATCATTTTTTATTTCACTTATAACTACTCAAAATAATCATTTATTTTTAACAACTAATTTATAATAATTCATACAAAATCATTCATTTGTAATTATCACCCATTTTTAATCACATCCAAGCGAGTTATTGTATGCGTTTACTCTACAAAAGTTATCATTCAATAACGTATTAACTACAATTTCTTTGCTAATAAACATATCCAAACAAACTATTATTAAAATTTAAATTTTTAATAATTTAAAATAAATTCTTGTTTATAATCGTTCAACCATTCTACTTCCAAACATAATTTTCTAAATAATAGTTTGGGAATTATATAAAATTTTGGTGTTTAATTCAACAACTCTTAAGGATTAATGCTCTTTCTCTATTTTTTTTTTTCAATTGAGGGTATGAGAAAATTAGCCCCAACAGTCAAAAGTTTCACTGGCCAGTCATTGACTTATTTAAAATTTTCCACTGCAATCACACAATTTTTTTTTTTTACTTTTTTTTTCGTAAACAATTATTATTATTATTATTATTTTACTTTTTCTAGCACACCTAACACACTAATTTTGAATATTTGTCAAAATATTTATTATTTAAAGCTTTTGAAATTTTATTCATATGGTGGAAAAAACGATACCCGTTTACTTCATTTTTCTTTACTTTTTATTCAATTTTTTTTTAAAAGGGCCTTTTTTTTTTAATTTAATTTGATTGTTAAAAAAGTCGAGTACTTATAAATTACACTAAAATACGATTTTGATCTTTTGGATTTTGTATTTTATTTCATTTTTGTTCTTTAACTTTTAAAATGCATAACTTTAGTACTTTAGATTTTTTTGTTTATCAATTTTAATCTCTAAATTTTGTTGTTTGTCAAATTTTGGTTACTCAACTTTCAAATGTTCAAATTTAGTTCTACACTATCAAAAAATTAAA
>JBBMEG010055863.1:0-15668 GCA_037832605.1 Cyclanthera cordifolia
ATGATTTTATTAAAAGTTATTCATGCATAAGAGGTTAAGGCCCCGGGTTAGACTTTGTGTTGGGTCGGGTCCTTACATGGTTCTACTAGAAAACGCTACAACTAGACTTTAGCCCCAAAAGAACAATCTAGCTAAACACTCAAAGCTACAGGTAAACAATAAAATAAGTAAGCATTTAAGAGAACCCAAAACAACACCAATCTATACTTAAAAAGTAAAAATTGTACCAACAATAGGTTACACAACACGAACAAACTAGCTAAGAGGCTAACCCGAAGCTTACTAGCCTTGAATCAAACCGAGAAACTCCATATTAAGCCTTCAAAAACTCTCGACCAACCTTTCAATCAAACCTAGCGGGCCAACGCTTCGATGCCCACACATAACTCACCAAGCTCTCTCAAGCATTTTGTCAAACACCTTACCAGCAAGACAAAACTTCAACTTATATACATAACGGACCAACCTTTTTGTTCCAAACTAGGTCAGACCATTTAATAACTAGAAACACAAGCCACCACTCACCGTTTGAAGCAAAGTAGAGCAGTGAACCAGCCAAGAAACTCGATTAAACACACACTATCTTGTTGTCGAATTCTGAAAGCAACGAAGAAGACGAAGAAGAGAAGGAGAAATCGCGAGAGAGAGATCACAAAGGAGAAGGGAGCTGCGAAAGACGGAGAGATCGCGAGGGAGAAGGGAGCTGCGAAAGACGGAGAGATCGCGAGGGAGAAGGGAGCCACGAGAGAAAAATAGATCGTAAGGGAAAAGGGAGTCGTGAGGGAGGGAGAAATCACGAGGGAGAAGGGAAGGAGGAAGGGTCGCGCATCGTCTTTGCTAAAAGAGGAGGAAATAATGGATTGAGTTGGGTTTAGGCAATTTTTGGGTATTTGCAATAAGGCCCTCAAACTTTCTAATTCATATTTAATTAACCTGAAAAAATCCTAATAAACTGCTACTAGATAAGTTGAAAGGACTAATACTTGTCTTTGTAAAGACCTTGGTTTAAGTCCGTACTGTGCAGATTATAAAAAAGTCTTTTTTTTTCTTTTTTTTAACCTAACATACCAAAAGGTTTGTCACATTACTCACCCCATAAAAAGGTTTTTGACCTCGAAAGTTGATTAAGCTCGCAAAACTCAAAGAACTTGAAATACACAACCCACTTGCATTCCCACAAAGAAACTTCATTTAATATGACTCTCAAAGCTCCTACACTGAGCTAACTTCCTAACTGTGCAAAACATTTCAACCACACTTTTTTCATTCTCATACTCGAAACTCTTTGCATTTGAGTTGCTCTCGAACAAAAAGTTCCATCCTAATGCTTAATGCTTAACATGAACAAACCAATAAGCAAACTAGATACACTCTTGAGAGGTAACCCGGGTATCTTAGGATCAAATAACTTGCACGAGTCTTTGACGTCAAACAAGATCTCATAACCTTTAACCTTAAGGCGGTTTTAGCTCATTACTAAAGTTCTACTCTAATTCAAAGACCATTGACCATTAAGGAAAACTCATTTTACTGAAAACCGAAAGAACTTGAAAATGAAAACAATCCATCCAGGCGATCCCTCAGCTTAACTGGCGTAGAGCATTAAGTTGAAAACCTAGAGCCAAACTTGGAAAATATAGCTAACACTAGGGTCACTAGGTTGGCTTCGAACAACAAGCTCTCACGGCGTCGGTCACACTACCAACGTCTTACCGTGAAGAAAGCTTTGCCCAAAACTAACCCTACTAGCAAGCTCACATAGTAGTGTTAAGCCCCATACTAACTTTGAAAACTTAAAAAGCTTTCCATGGAGCTTGAAAACCGAGCAAGAACTTCAGCTAAAGACATCCTTACTTTAGAAGATGGAACAAAGCTCGCCTAAGCTTGGCCACTCCTAAATTTGCTTAAAGAGAAGCACCACCTGTCAACTATGTTCTATGTTTCAACCTCATTGTCTTGTAGCCTATGAACGCAACTTAAGGCCTTATGGCGGAAATGTTGCATGCCCAAACACTTGGCCTAAACACCACTACGAAACACAGGGCCAATGCCCTTACACCACTCGTAGACAAACACGAGTGAAAAGTAACAATCAAAGACATTGGTTCCTTAACCAGGAGGATTCTCATTGGAGCAATTAAGAAGTGCTTTTCCAGTCTCAAACGGTAACGATGTCCAACTTTTCGAAACATAGCTATGTTCAACTAGTCAAAACATAGCTAACTATGAATTTTTTGTCTATAAATACGCATACATCACTAAAAGATTGAACAACCATATCAAAGTGTACTCATGAATTATAACCACAGGTAACCTCCAAGAGATGCATCTGACCGAAAGAGTCATAAACTGGATGACCTTGCAACAGAGTCACAACCTCTATTTTCTCATAATGAAAGTCCAACACATCGTCATAACTTATACGCAAAATCTCTTACCAGGAAATCCTACATCTGTTTAGAAAGTACTCTGCAACGTCCCTGACCACAAGCACACAGTCAACACTCTCATCGGCACTATCAACTTGAGGTAACGACGTCGAGTATCCCTAAATTTTTTAGCAATAAACTTTTAACCAAAGCTTTCATATCTAAATAAGGTTAAAAAAGGCGCATTCTAAAAATTTTCATTTTATAACTCTTAGTTACACTTCAAGCTGAATCGAAAAACAACCTTTTTCTAATTTTCAACGTGCCGCCGTAATTCTTGAATAACCAATATATCCACAAAAGGGTGTTGAAAATGAATCAAGCATAACTACGAGTTTCTTTGCGAACGGCTATTCTACGAACTCCAGATATCTCGACTTTTCTTAGGTGTCCACATGCTTGGTTCCACCAAGTAACATCAACCAAAACAAGCTCCAAAGGTTTCTATCTCATGTTAGACTACGTCCAAAGTATTGGGTTAATGAGCTTCTTTCATATTTGTTGTGACATCCCCTACTGAACTCAACGTTCAACAGGTGCTCTAACATCCGTGGTCTCAACCAAACATCAAGAAGCATAAGGTGGCTCAATATTTTCAGCCCTTGGTGGGTCTTTCTACGACTTACGCAAGGTAACTTCTTGTCTTTGAACCACTTAAAGATAAACTTTTACTACTTACGACCCATTGACCTAGATGGACTTTCGACGTCTGTCTTTCTCTTGGCGCTTTCACCCTCACTAGGTCATATGTATTTTACATCAATACTTGGTTAATCACAACTGTGTCAGTTACTATCCACAAACCAAACCAAAAAACAACGCAAGACATGTATGTAAGCAAAACTATGAGTTCTCTACAAACAACCCTTTGAAAACCTAAATACCTATAGGTTTCCTCCTTTACAAGGTTTGTACAAAGAATCAAGCAACAATACAACACACAATCATGATATTCCTATTTATGAGAAACTAAAACATCATGCAAAATTTAAAAGAAATTTCGGTAAGGTTTGCCTTAAAATATGGGACACCCATACCTGCAAAATTCTTTTAATATGATCCTATTGGTGTAAATCAAAACATGTATCCTATCCAGGAAATCAAACACATAAGAAAATCCAGAGATCTCAATTTCAAAACTAAAACATTTCAAACTAAGTTATTACAATAGTTCGTGCAGAAAGATATACAATAAGACTAAACTATAAAGGAACGACACAAAATAATGACACAATCACGTCCCCACTAGGTCTATCCTCACCTGTCGATCATCCATCCTGGCACGTACTTGCAACTATGGTTTTGAATCCATAGTCAACATAAAACGAACGGGTGAGTCTATGAAAACTCAGTAAGAAATCCCGCATGGGGTGAACGTAGCATATAGAAATAAGACATGTGTTAATCAAAAGTCTACAAATAACATGTACAAACAAACGGGAATGTATCCTGACTCTCGGGTATCTATGCCACCCGTTCTAAATCTCGTGGCAGTACTCGAGGAGTCTTACTACCCAATGCTATGAAACTCCAAGGTCACAACCCGACCCCTTCTAGGTGCCGTTGAGCTATCCAGTGTAGTCGCCTAGGCTATCCTGTGTATCTCCGACACGGTGGGGTCAACAGAACACACCAGATACCACGCACGGCGCCGAGCCGAGAGTGGTCCAACCTGCTATTGTCGCGCTCATTTATGCCTTACCAATTTCGGCTACTCACTTCCAAACAAGTTCCCGCTCCAACTCATGCGATAAGGGATCTCCATCCAATGCGCGATTAATCACACACTCTCTTGCTACCGGACTTTGAAAGCAATGAAGAAGACGAAGAAGAGAGGGAGAGATCGCGAGGGAAAAGGGAGTCGTGAGAGAGGGAAAGATCGTGAGGTAGAAGGGAGCCGCAAGAGAGGGAGAGATCGCGAAGGAGAAGAGAGCCGCGAGAGAGGGAAGGATCGCGAGGGAGAAGAGAGACGTGAGAGAGGGAGAGTCCGCGAGGGAGAAGGGAGGAAGGAGGGGTCGCGTGTCATCTATGGTGAAAGAGGAGAAAAAAATCGATGGAGGGAGGTTCAGGCAATTTTTGGGTTATTTTTTGGGTATTTGCAATTAGGCCCTCAAACTTTCTAATTCATATTTAAGTAACCTAAACATCCTAATAAACTACTACTCGATGAGTTAGGAGGACTAATACTTGTCTTTATTAAGTCCGTGGTTCAAGTCTTTACTGTGGAAAATTATTAAAAGTCTATTTTTTTCCTTTTTTTCACCTATGCTCGAATTTGAGCAAATTTCTTCTATATAAATCATATGATGGCTCCACATCTCGATCAGAATCTACAATTTTCAGTTTAAACAAAATTTGTATTCTAATAAGATATATAAGTTATTAAATTGAAGTGAATATTTAAGAACCAATACAAGTAGGCAATACGTCTACAAACTTCGATTTAATCTAAGAGAGTATAATATGAATACAAACATAAATTGGTTATGAATCAAAGAGATCTCACATCTTGTTCACATTGTCCCAACATTTAATAAAATTTAGTTTTTCCTCCCTCCATCATACATTAATTAGTTTATCATATTCATGTTTTTCAAAATAATATATTTTTTTAATGTTTTGATTTTAGCCTTGAAAATTTAATTTTTATAGTAGTTCAAGTATATTAAGTTCGATCCAAAGACAAAGTGTATTAAATTTTTTCCATACACAAATATATGCATATTCACACATTATTATTTTATTTATTTTTTGGAAGAAGAAATTTATAATCCTATTTACGTTTCCTTTGACAAAAATAGAAGAAAAAAGGAAAAGAAATTATTTTGAAAAAAAAATTTCATATTGGATTCAATACCATTATGTAACTGATTTCAATTATAGGTCGGTCAAAAAGAGCATATATTCTTTGCATTATGTTTTTTTTTTCATTTGCATTCTAATGATGTTTATAAATAATTTTATTAATTATTTTTGTACACTAACTAATGTTTGTTAAGCACTCGCCAAAGGATATTTATAAATTTAATGTTGAATTAAATATTTGTAGTGTATTTAATTATAGATTGGGTGGAATTATAAGTAATTGCACAAGTTTATTATCATGACCATTCAAATTTCTTAATGGCATAGATTAGGGAAGGTTTGAGGCCACTAAACTCTACGAACAAATAAATAAAGCAATATTAATGTTCCAGCATTGACAATCAGTGTCAACTAAAACATTTTGTTGAGAAAAGGGTATAGTAAATGTTAAGGGAGTAGTTGCTGGAAGAAGATGGGTCATTTTTCTTGTTGAGAAGAGGGTATGGTATTTTGAAAACCATGAATGTGATTCAATTTGTTCAAATAATGCAAAACTTAGCACTTAAAGATCAGGAAGCTCAATTTATTTTTTTGAGCTAGATCATAATGAAATGAAAGAGGTTGAAAGTAGATTAAAGGGCTTTGTGGCTTTTAAAATTTTGATGGAGAAACATATTAGCCCAAATGTATTCAATTTTCTAATCTAAAAAACCTGGAACTCCTCTTAGAAGGCAACTTTGTTTTCTGTGGCGATAACAAGTTCTTACGCAAATTCTCTAATAGAGTTGTCAAAAAGAATAATTGAAACTTGTCCATGGATTTATGACAATGGTTTAATAGTTCTTAAGATATGTGTAACAATCTTAAATTTCACTTATGGCTCTTATGTTAGTTTTTGGGCTTCACGAGACTCATAAGAATTTTTAAAGGTTTTTTTTTTTACCTAGGGAAAACTTAAATAAGTCATATCTGAAGAGAAGTAAAGTTGGACTTTTGAAGAGGAGGTTAACATGGTCATTTTCGTAACGAGGGGGATTTTGGTAATTTCTATAGCTTTTTGGAATTGTTTAAAAAGACAAAATATATTTTTTCAGTCATTATTCTGTAATCATCAATCATCGCTTGTTTTCTTTGCATCCCTAACTCCTAGAAGACAATCTTTACAATCGTAAATCAGATCCCTTAGTTTGTCCTTCAGGCGTCATCATTTTCCTTAATTTGAGCATAGTAGCAAATAGTGAGTTGTCACGTCAGAGGAGACAGTGTTGTGCTTCGTGTAGCCACCATGGAGGCATAATCACGAGTATCTCCATGTCGCTCAAAGATTAGTGCCAGCGTCGATGGAGCTGGCGACCAATCACCACGCTTTGTTGTCTGCGCCGTCGTCCTCGTATAGTGCAGTGTCGAAAGTGGGATTCAATGTCGCCTAATCGTCGCTGAGCCTTTTTGTAAGAAGTCTTTAACTCATGAACTTGACACACTTTCGAGACCTAGCATCAACACACTCCAAAACTCTAGGATTTATTCCTTATGTGTATGATTCACGCACCACCACTGCCCTTTCACACACCGTATGCCTCTACTATGCGCCACTGCCTTTTTCGCCAGAGATATTCTTTTTGTAGCCTATTTTGGGTATTTTCGACATTATAAGTCCATTTATGGTAGTTTAAGGTGCTAATTTTAACCCTTTGATGTTGTTTTGACAATATTTTTTGGAAGGAAACTCCTAAAACTGCAGTTTGAGTTTATTTGAGCTAATTTCGTGGAATGATAAGGATCGTAGAATTCAACAAGATTATGAACTACTCTAGAAGAGTTAGAATATTTGAAGTTAGCAAAATGAACATTAATTTTAGAATTTTAGAATATGTTATGCAATTCTTTTCAATTTTAAACTTATTTTTTATGTTTTAGGTTACAATTTGTTTAAGCTATAAAAAGCCATGAATTTTGTTGTGAAAGAAGAGATTTTGGATGAAAGAAAAATAGTTCTCTACAAGAGATCCTTTCTTTGAGATATAGAGCACGTTCTTTGCCTTTTTTCTATGTTCTTTTGCAATTCTTGTGATAGAATGCATGTGAGCCTATGAATCTAACCTTGACCAAGTTTGATTGTGGAGTGACTCAATCTCGAACAAGATCTTCCATATCTTGCTTCTAGATCTTGGACTAAATAGGTAATCATAATTCTAGCATTTTCTTCCTGGTTGTTCCAAATCCATAAAGAAGTGTTAATTTTTTAAATCCAAGGGTTCTTGCTTCATTATAAGCTTGGATATTTTGGCTGAGAATAGCCTAGGTTGCATCTTTCTGGCTTACTCTAGGTTTGATTCTATCTTAAAATTTATGCAATTTGTTCATCTTTCTAAAAACTCTTTCGATTCCTTTTTATTTTCTTTCAATTTCATCTAATTCAACATCTTTTATGATCTTGATTCCATCTTTTATCATTTTTTGGATCTTAAAAATTCAAAAAAAGAAGAGATCTCGTCTTGATTCTATGTGACAACCCGATCTTAAAACGTACGGTTGACTTGAGGTGTCAAGACAATGCATGAAAATCTTTCTAAAAATTTTGGCAGAGTTTCACCAAAAATGGAGAAACCGCACCTGTAAAAAGAACATAACCTGGAAATTTGCAAAAACTTAAACAGACATCCTGAAAAAGGTTTCAAATCATCCTATTATTCCAAAAGCCATACAAAGAGTTGAGCGCTCGTTTAAAACTAAAACACATGCCTACACAAAATGATTCAAAATAGTGCATGTATAAAACTATAAAAAGAGTAGAAAGACTCGACACACGTCAATAACTAATATTTTCCCCTTCGGTCGCCTAGGTGCCTTCGTTAACCGTCCTGATATAGACCTTCACCTGTGGATGGAAGCCACAACAAACATAAAATGAAGGGTGAGTCCTGAAACCCAGTAAGAGAACCCGCACGGGTTTGCAAGCATATAATGAAGAAAGCTAACGTGCATTGACTATTAAGTATATGAAAAATCACAACAAACAAAGGGAAACATCCTAACTCTCTAGAACTCGAGTCACCTGGTCTGATTACCCTGAGACAGTTCTAGAGGAGGGGCCTCACTAGCCAATGCAGTGAGACCTGAAAAGCCACTAGGCGAACTCTCCCGGGTACGACTGAGTGCCTAGGGGCAAGGGTTTCACCGAGGCTATCCTTGGTCCTTCTGGCACGGTGGAGTCTATCTCGAACACATTAGGTACATGCATCATGCCGAGCCGAGAGGGATCCAACCTGCTAACGCAACGCTCACTTATGCCTAATTAAATTCGGTTGCTCAATGCCTAGCATGTTCCCGCTCTAACTCTTGCGATGAGGGATAACCGACCGATGTCTAATTCCCACTATCGCACCCTGTACGCTTTAGACCACTCAGCTAGGTTACACATATGGATAACTAGGTTCCCAGCCGATGCCAAGTTCCTTAGTGTAGACTATCGACTCTATGGTTAGTCCCACCGCACTTTAGGTCGATGTAGCGATCACCACCCTAATAACATGTGAAGCCTCTAACAACAATAACCTCTATCCGTGAGGGAACGTTGGTTGCGTCTAACCCTACACCCCTAAGGCTTGCCCCTTGATGTGTCAATCAAATAATAGACCTTGTGGTCTACTGCAACTACCCTATGGTTGGGAGGAGTCATGTCTAGACCGCATGGCCGACACACTCGCTTCATCAAGGAAAGTGACTCGAGCAAGCATTAATCAATTTCTGAATCAAGACAATTTCAAAGAAGACATGCATCACTTTCCTAGAGTCTTTCCACACATTATTGATGATGTACTACAAACAACAACAACAATATATAATCCATAACCTAACTTACCAAATCACAGACCACATGCTTTCAAATTCAATAAAGAAATATCGAGCAACAAACGGCACATAAATCATATTCTAGCCTACTAGATCACAGATCATATGCTTTCCGATCGAGCAAGAAACAACACAAAATCCATATTCTAGCCTACTAGTTCATAGACCACATGCTTTCATATTCAATAAAGAAATATTGAGCAGTAAAGTTGTTTAGGGTTTAGGGTTTAGAGTTTAGGGTTTAAGTCTCCTTTCTTACACGAAAACAAAGCCATAATAAATTAGTTCTGACGCCTAAGTAATTCACTTACAACCAAGAAAAAGCCTTCCCCAAAAACTCTTAAACTAAGCAAAGCAAAAAGCGACAACCATTCATGCAAAGCAAACCCGTCACACTTAAAACTAAGCTGAAACGACAATCAATATAACATTTAGCCCCAAGGAATACCTTAATTCACCAACCCGAACAAAGAACTCAACCCGACGACGAACTTTCTCTAAACCCTTCAATCTTAATGAGTCCAAACCACACGATTAAGAGAGCAAGCTATATTTTAAGTGAGGAATAACAGAAACAACACAAAAATCCGACTAAGAAATTGAGCTTACTTGTGGCTACAAGTCCACCCGGACCTCGCCAAGCCCGGAACGCACGTCCACAGCGTCGCAACGCTGAAACGCAGCCACCCGGGGGTAGCAAGCTCCAGATCGTGTGATGGCTAGCTGGAAATGGCCGAGAGAAAGAAAGATCGTATGAATCAGGCGAGAGAGAGTGAGGTAGGAACTGAGATTGAGTGATCTGAGGGAGATCGGGACTAAGATCGACGAGTTGAGAAAGGGGTAGGGTGGCAATGGGTGAGAGCGAGAGAGAGAAAGAGGGGGAAAGTCGGTGAGGGAGAGAGTGAAATCGAGAGGGAGGCGGGTGAGAGAGAGTTTGAGACCGTGGGGGTAGGTCTAGTTTATTTCTCTTTTTTTTTAATAAAAACAAAACGAAATTTTAAATTTAAAAACAAATAATAAACTACCTTACCCCCGAAAGTGGTTTGTCAGATTCTATCTTTTTATCATGTTTTGGATCTTAAAAAAAAAAAGATCTTGATTCTATTATTTTATCATTTTTTTGGATCTTGAAGAAAAAAAAAGAAAGATCTGATCTTGATTCCATTTTATCATTTGTTCTGATCTTGATTCCATCTTCTTTAGAGTTATAACGCGCTGATAACGTCCGTATTTGAATAATTATTCCATATATGAAATTTAGATCTTTCTGTGATCTTTATATGTCCAGAAGATCACTTGTTTTAATTAATAGAGTAATAGGTTCGTTCGCTCGATTTCTTTTCAGTGCAATTTATAATTGATGCATTCAATATTCTTCTTTCATGTCTAAATGCCTTGATAACGTTCCGATTTGTTGAATTGTCCTTCTATTGATATTTAGATATGTTTGTCATCTTTAATTGACAAGAAGGTCACTTATTGAAAATCGTAACCTCATATGTTTGCTTTTTTGATTCCTAATCAATGTGCAATTTATTCAAAATTCTTATACAACCATTGTTTTTAGTCTATTTCTGTTCTTGTTCTTTATTTAGTCATTTCATTATTTTCTTGTCTTAGTTGATATGTAAGGCTCACGATTACAAGATATGCGATATATTAGCCTACCATTGATCATAATTTAGCCACTTTACAAAAGCCTACCTTTATGTGTGATAAACACGAGTGTTCCGAGTGTAAAACTAGTGAGTTGTGTGTGTGAGGTTCAAGTTTTCTTATCACTTTACAATTATTTTTTCAGCATGTATCATCAAGAGCGTTTAAGAAAGACCATGATTTTCCAAGCACAAAGACGCTTCGAGAACTATGTTAGTGATGATCCATATTTTAGAGATGTCGAGAAAACTTTGCTGAAATTCAACAAACCTTAAATTACATGAGCGAACTATCTCAAGAGTTAAGTTTGCGGGATAAAGCATTAAAAAGAAGCATTGCCCAACCAATTCAAAAAGAGGAAGACTGTCTCATGCTTTAGGAAGATGTTTTATATGATGATGATGTTATTGATGACATAGAAACCAACAAAGAATGTGTGCAGCTACAAGGTCATCTATGTTCATTAGAGACAAAGCAAGAGGAAAACGAAAATGATAAAATATGTGAGACAGAAATGCTTGAAAGTTTTTTGGAAAGTAAAGAGATAGAAGTTCCAGTTGTTAGATTATGTGAGGAGAACATTCTAAAGGTTAAAGAAAGAACTGATTCAGTTATTAAATTTTGTAAGGAGAATATTCTAGAGATTAAAGAAACAAAATGATTAAGTTATTAAATTTTGTGAATGAGAATATTTTAGAGATTGAAGAAAAAGATTATTCTATTATTCAAGTATGTAAGGCGAGCATTGATTTGTATTAAAAATAACACATGCAAGAACTTGTGATTGAAAAAACATGCATTCTAACAGGTGCACTTATACCAAGTGTACCTAATTTTTATATGGAGTTCATGCACGAAATTGACAAGTACATTAGAGATCAAACTTTAAAGTTTTCATCAAATTTAGACCACAGCCAAGAACACGAGAACACATGCAAAGGGCATCAGAAGAAATACCATCATATAACATGTTTACATGCTGCTATGGGCGAGACACAAACGTGAAGGACTTTAAGAGATCCAAAATTCGTGATGCAAATGACTTCAAGTTTTTCTTACAAGGATATCCTTTGGATTCAAGGACGAATCCTTTTGAAAAGGGGAAGATGATAAGAACCGTAGAATTCAACAAGATCATGAACTACTCTATAAGAGTTGGAACATTTTAAGTTAGCAAAATAAACATTAATTTTCGAATTTTAGAATATGTTATGCAATTTTTTTCAATTTTAAACTTATTTTAATGTTTTAGGTTACATCTTGTTCAGGCTATAAAAAGCCATGAATTTAGTTGTAAAAGGAGAGATTTTGGAGGAATGAAAAATAGTGTTGTAAAAGGAGAGATTTTGGATGAATGAAAAATAGTTATGTACAAGAGATCCTTATTAAGAGATGTAGAACATGTTGTTTGCCTTTTTTCTATGTTTTCTTGCAATTCTTGTGATAGAATGAATGTGAGCCATTCAATATAACCTTGATCAAGTTTGATTTTCTAGTGACAATTTAGAACAATATCTTACATATCTTGCTTCTAGATCTTTGATCATAGAGGTGATCAAAATTCTAGCATTTTCCTCTTGGTTGTTCCAAATAGATAAAAAGGTATTAATCTGTTAGATCCAATGATGTTTGCTTCATTATAAGCTTGAATCTTTAGGCTGAGAATTAGAGTTGCCTTATCAAATTCTACTAATGTAAAGGACCTGTTACCATAGCATAGGTACCGTGAATAATTATGAGCACGAATAAAAGTTAATTAGCTTTCTTCTCTATAATGATGCTTGATTACTTATTTATGAATGATATATGCTCTATATGTTTCATGCGCATGTTGTTCAACTTATATGTTTATTGAGTTGTATTGTGATTTGTAGTGTATTTAATCACGGATTGGATGGAATTATAAGTAATTGAACAAGTTGATTATCATAACAGTTCAAATTTCTGAAGAGCACATATTAGGGAAGGTTTCAGGCTACTAAACTCTATGAAACAAATAAATAAAGCAACATTAATGTTTGAGAAATGACAATTAGTGTCAACAAAAGCATTTTGTTGAGAAGAGTGTATAGTAAATTTTAAGCGATATGGTGGCAACTTTATTAGAGAATTTGCATAAGAATTTGATTGTGGAGTGACTCAATCTAGAATAAGATCTTCCATATCTATTTTCTAGATCTTTGATCAAAGAGGTAATCAAAATTCTAACATTTTCCTCTTTGTTGTTCTAAATCCATAAGGAGATGTTAATCTATTAGATCCAAGAGTTCTTGCTTCATTATAAGCTTGGGTCTTAGGGTTGAGAATTAGGTTCCTTCAACCAAGGCAAGGGACCCATTACCCTGCTTAGGTGCCGTGGTTAATTTGAGCACAAATAAAAGTTAATTAGGTTTCTGTTATATATAACGATTCTTGATGAGTTATTTATGCACGATGTATGTTCTATATGTTTGATGCGCATGTTGTTTTACTCATATGTTTATTGAGTTGTATTGTTATTTCCTATTAGGTAAGCATGTTAGTTGTTACATCAGATTTCAATTTATTCAAGCATGTTATAATGTTATGTATGTTAACATGTTGTATTGTATGCTTTGTTCTTTCATTATAAGACTTACAAAGTAATCATCTTACATGTGATACCCATGCATTCTTCATCATTCAATATAAGTGATGGAAGGTATTCTTATATGATACCTAGACATGATATATACCACAATATAAGACCTAGCCCAGGCATATCATCTCTTTCATTAAAAGATATGCAGGTAATCTCGTTATCGCTGATACTCAGACATTGTAATTTATGATTAAAAGCCCTCACAGATAATCAAGCCATATATGATACCTAGGTATTCTATCTCTATCATCATGGGATCGAGTAGGTAAACATGACCTACATGTTATCTACATGAGTATACTCACTTTGGCAATGTTGTTTATTTGGGAGGTTTTTATTGTGTTTTTGCGACGAGACTTAGTTGTGATTGATGACCTATTTGTTGTTCTAGATGGACCAAGATCACGAACTAGGTTCTCAAGTTGTTGTCTTTGAATTGTAATTTATTGTATGATACATGGAGATTTTGGGGTTTTACACTTTAACTCGGACCTAATCTATGATTGGATTATAATTATACCTGCTTAAATCATATTTGCTTCTTGTATTGGATTTTAAATATTGACTAGAGTTTGATAAACTTACGATATAGTATAAGCTAACAGTTTTTGTTTAAATTGAATATTTGTAGATACGGATGTGAATGGTAGAAATGTGCTTCGAGGATATGATTGTAGACAAGCAGTTTGCTCATACACTAGCGGAGCTCAAAATAAGAATTGTGACAGTTTTTGCGTTCGAAAAAGATACGATGGAGAATGCATTATGTACCTAAAATTTGTATTTTTATTGTTGTATTAATAAGTTAATTAGATCCCCGTGTATATATAAATATTTCATATACAACACAAATGACTTTACATTTCGTCTGTACACAAAGATCGAAATAAATTGTCATGAGTAATAATAGTAATTTAGTTTTTTTTTTTTTATTATCGTCATGTTTGCTCTTTCTAACATTTGATCTACGTATCTAAAAATGTAAGCACTTATTCTTTTTCTTATAACCAAATATTGGTTCAAGATGAGATAAGTGGATGGAAATCTAATGGATATTGTTGATGCCAAAAAATGGTCAACGGATATCCACAGGGAATTTGTTTAGCTGAGGAAGAAAGGGCCTGCAAAAAAGCAAATTTTAGGGCACACCGGTGTGGTTTGAGCCACAGGGCCTCTGATGCCTCAGTCAGAAACGGATTGAGGGAGAGTAAAATTGGAACTTAGGAATAGCTTAAGAATACTTAGCTTAGGAATTGCCCCTTGAAATAGAGAAATGACTTTACTCTTATAGCAACCGGTATCGTAACCGTTGCAGCTCACTTATGGCGACATAATGGCCGGCCGTTAGAAACGTTTGTCATTAAGCCGAGTATGAATACCGGAAAAACTCCTGATCATTACCCTTTGGAGGTGTAACGACTTTGACTCTAGAGTTAATTGGACTCGGTCAACATTGGCAGGTTCTCACCTCCACAGGCGACCCCTTACGGGTGCAGCCTTCTCGTTGCAGCATTAGGATGCCACGGGTGTGCCACGTCCCTCAGTGCTACTTTGGACTTGGTCGACTTATCCATAGGAAAGTTCTAATCTCCACGACCAACCCACCTAGGTAAGCCTACTCGATCGCCCTCCTCAGAGGTCAGCTTTGGACTCGGTCGACCTTTACGGGTCCCCACCTCCACGACCAACCCACTCGGGTTGGCCTACTCGTTTTAACTGGAGACGCCACGCGGTGCAGCGTCCTCCTGCGTTACTTGGACTCGGTCGACTCCTGGGGAGAGTCCTGACCTCCACGACCAACCCACTCGGGCTGACCTTTTTGTTGTAACGGGTGACGCCACGGGGTTCGACGCCTCAAAACGTATCTTGGACTCGGTCGACTCATCCACATCAGAGTTCTAACCTCCACGGCCAACCCACTCGAGATGGCCTACTCGTTGTAACGGGTAAACGCCACGGGGTGTGACGCCTCTTAACGTTACATGGGCTCGGTCGACTCTAGAGGGAGTCCTGACCTCCACGGACAATCCACTCGGATTGACCTACTCGTTGCCGAACCCGAGGAGGGTGAGGCTGCAAAGGCCGACCCCGGGGGGTCCTGGCCTTCCTTGGCCAACCCCCAGGGAGTCGAACTTGCCTGGCCAATCCCCGGAGGGACGACATGGACTCGACAGACCCCAAGGGGGTTATGGCCTCCATTTGGACGACCCCTGAGCGGTCGAAAAAGGAGTAGGCCGACCCCCGGGGGGTCGGCATTGGCGTGGCCGTCCCCCAGGGGGTCGACAATGGAGTTTGCCGACCCCCGG
>JBBMEG010055884.1:0-15662 GCA_037832605.1 Cyclanthera cordifolia
TTGATCGATTGGAACGTCGCTTTCAATATTGCTTCTTTTCCTTGATATAGATTCTCCATGTCAAATCCACGTGTCATAACTTTGATCGATACCCTTTACAAATAAATGGTCTCTTACTACATTCACATTTTGGTACTTGGCATTCACACATTTAAAACATGAACAACAAACAATATTTGAGCCTTTAGAATGTCGTAAAGCATTTTCTATAAAAGTCTCAACTCCTAAACTACATTCTTGCGATATTCTATCCTTAAGCATCCACAACTTATCCATATCCCAACTAAAATAATACCTACACAGGGTAAAAATCCAAAAACAAATTTATAAGGCACTATTTACTTTAAGGCACTACTTTAAACATATAACTAAGCCCACTAACAAATAAATAATTAAAATTTCTAAAGCTTGTTTGTCTGCTTGTTTTAGTTGAGGGTTTATAAATAAATGCTCGTTTGTTTAATGGTTTTGGAAAGAGGATTTGTATATGTTTATTTGTTTGTATAGTACTTGAGTAGTTATAAGTGGGTTTCTATGTGGCTTTTAAAAAATTAACTTGAGTTTTTTAATTTGGAGTTTGTAATGGACTTGTAAGAGTGATCAATTTTTAGATTACACGAACAAGTCCAAAATTTTTGTAATGGACTTGTAAGTGCTAAATCCCAAGTCCATTTTTTTTTTTGTAATACTACTTAACAAACACCGTCTAAGAGAGGCACAATGTAGGGTTAGAACCCTAGATATTTTAAAGAACACTAGATAAACATCAACACTTTGTTCTTAGAGGCAAGTATTACTCTAACAAAATACATAAGTTTAGCAAACTAAAAAATAGCATTTGCCTTCAAATTAGAAGAACTTCACTATAAAAAGGTATGGAATACATGATAACAAATAAATTAAATTAGTACCTTTGAAATGTGTAGTTTTTGGCCGTAGGTAAAGGAGAAAAGAGAGGTAAGAAGAAGAAGAAGTAAAGAAATAGAAGTTTTTGGGGAAGAAGAAGAAGAAAAATGCTTGAAAAGTGAGTAGGTTTCGACGAAAATTAGGGAGAAAAAGTTGAAATGAAGAAGAAACCGGGAAGAAATTGGGGGAAGGGTATCAATTTCTTCAAACTATAACCGAAAATAAAACAGAAGAAATGGTGTTGGTCTAGACTTTTGTTGTCTGTCTGACCGACACCAAAAGTAATTTGGACCGGTTATTTTAGAAGGGAAATGGTGTCGATTTTTTTAAAAAACACGGACTTTTGGTGTCGGTCACCTTTGGTGTCTGTCTGACCGACACCAAAAGTTAGTTGGACCGGTTTTTTATAAGGGAAATGGTGTTGATTTTTTTTAAAACACGGATATTTGGTGTCGGTCACCTTTGGTGTAGGTCTGACCCACACCAAAAGTCTAGACCGACACCAAATGAACGAAACCAAATGTGACCGACACCAAATATTCGTGTTTTTGAAAATATTTTGGATTGACTGACACCTTTTCCCTCTTTCGTAGTAGTGTGTGTACAGGTTAACTGGTTTTTGAAATTGCAATATTGGTTTTTAATGTAGATTGAAAAGTATTGGTTTTTAATTAGTTTATACTCTTATATTGAAATGAAAGTTAAAAAGTTAAAAGCGGGGGTTTCTATGCTTATTTAAAAGTGAAAAGTATTAGTTTATAATTACTTTACTATGACATATATATTGAAATGAGAGTTAAAATTAGGAGATTTATATGCATATATTTAGAAGTGATCACAATGAGAATTTAAGGTTTTAAAGGATTTCCTAATATGGCAAATCTCACAACTTTTTTTAATTTAGTTTTAGATGTCGGACATAAATTAATAACGGGAAGTCATTGAAAACATTTCATGACGGGCTATACCATTTTGCAAAGTAAAAATTTAATTATTGGTTTTCTAATGTCGGGCACAAAAGATGTCACAAACAAAAGATGTCACGCAGACACAAAAGATGTCATGCACAAAAGATGTCACGCACAAAGGATGTCAAGCAAAATATGCTAGGCATATAAGATGTCGGGCAAAAGATGTCGGGCAAAAGATGTCAAGCATATAAGATGACGGGCAAAACATGTCGGGAACATAAGATGTCTGGTGCAAAAGATGTCGGTCATAGCACAAAAGATGTCGAACATATAAGATGTCGGGCATAAAAGATGTCGGGCATATAAGATGTCGGGCACAAAAGATGTCAGGCATCTAAAGATGTCACGCGCTAAAGATGGCAGACTGCCCGCCATCTATTGTGCCTGACATCTATTCACAAAGATGTCACCTGAATAGATGTCGGGCATCCGCCTGATATCGTTTGTATTAGATGTCTGTCAAATCCCAACATCTATTCTTCGGTTTCTACTAGTGAATACATTAAAAATGAAAGGGAATGAGATTATACTTTCCACGGGATCATATCGATCACAGTATTCAATATATTTTCACCGTAAAGACAATAGAAGTAAAAAGCCCTCGGCCTCAGGGATGGAAGCCAATATCATATCTCATAAGAGATCAATTGCATTCCATCTTAATTTTTAAAACATAATGTAAATGATGCAACAAAAAATAAAAAAAGAAACTAAAAAAAAAGCAGTATAACAGATACAAACATGGACAAGAATAAGTATAAAAATTGCATATTAGATATGTTCATACAGAAAGCACATTTTATAAATGCGGATATAGAGGAAATCGATGAACATAGAGAATTGACCAAAGCATGATATCAAACGAAAGTAATATATACAAAAAACGAAAGCATAGACAAAAAATAAAAATGAAAAACAAACAAAGATTTACCAAAGCATAAACCAAAGAAGCAACAAACTAACACTAGCAGTAAGCTTGTGAACCCAGAACAAGTAGAAGTAATATATATATACAATCAGAAAAAAAAAAGTTAGGTGTAAGGATTTTAAAATCTCCCTTATAATCAATTAAATGCATAGGCGGCTATTGACATGAAAGGAGAAATAAATACAACAAATTTGAAAAACAGAGGAATGGAAATTAACCCACAAGAACAATTTAATAAAACATCAATGCTTGCATGAATGAATAGAATTTTTTTTTTTAAAGAGGTTATTATCGGCTTGAGGGAAAAGACAACTTACCTGGATCTGGCTGCCACCAAGTCAGATTCAGTCGAACCCCGCAACAAATCGTCTCCTTACGATTGCTAATTTGAAGTTGGAAGACATGGAAAATAGAAAATACAAACTTGCAATCAAGAAATCAGGTGACGACGGTTGGAGTGCACACCAAATCGGCAGCGAGATAATCCAGATCTAAGAATAAAGGAAGATATGACTTAGAAAAATCGAAAATCATAACAAAAATTAACGAATCATAAGAAATCATAAAGAATAGAGGAAGAAGAATACGCAAGATGCAGAGAAAAAAAAGGAAGAAGAACAGTGAAGAATGAGTGTGCATTGAAGGAAAGAGAGAGGGCACATCTAAAAATGGGAGAACGCGAGTTATCGAGAAAAAATTTGGGAAATCGAATTTCATTTAATGCAAGTTGACAATGAGCAGAAATCGCGGCTAAAACGCGATTTTCATTAAAATACCAAGCAAGGTTACTTAAACTCGTGGGCCAAATTGGTCTTTAATATCCACAAATCACTCAATTTCCTCTTCTTTCTCAACTTCCTCTCTTCTCCTTTCATCTCATCAACTCAAAATCCAATCTCCCCTGACTCGTATTTCAACGAGAAGTTAGTTTGAGTGATTAGAATGAGGAGTTATTTTGAGTCATTAGAAATAATGATTATAGTCATTAACTCGTTTGGATATCCCAAAATCACTCAATGTTCCAATCAAGTTCTCACAAATATATTTTTTTCAATCTGCATAAAATCAAGCTTATTGTTGAGTTTTGGCAAAATATTAGAAGAAGATATTCTCACATCGAAAAGTTAAAAGGATTCGGAATGGTCCTAGGAATCGGAAACCTAAAAGGATTCGGAAAAGTGCTAGGAATCAGAACACTAAAAGGAAGTGGTGTACTCCAATCACTATAAAAGAAGCATGAAGCCTTAGATTTAAGGTATCCCAGTTAGAAACATTTTAAGCTTTGTGTACTAACTCTAGTGAAATTCCTCTTGTATTATCTGGTGAGAGAGTGGGGTAAAAGGTGTGAGTAGTATAAGCTTTGAAGAGAGTGTTTATATAACTGGGGTCGGGGAGAGAATTCTGCGTGATTGTAACAATTTTTCACATAGTGGAAGTTCTTTTTGCCCGTGGTTTTTTCTCCGGTTTAGGAGTTTTTCCATGTAAATTCTTGTGTTTTCTTTTATTGTCTTTCCTTTTAATTTCTCGGTTATTTTCTTTTTATTCCTGCGGTAATTAGGGAAGATTTTTCCCAACACTTATGTCTCAAAAAAAGTTTAGACTAGTAAGAGAGCTATAAAAAAAAGCTTCTTTCCCGCTAATTGATTTATGTTTTTTTTTTCTCTTATCTTGCTTAGATGGGTGTTTACAGTCACGGGAAAACTAATATTATTCAGTTCATACAATATATCATCGCCATTAAAAACTTTTGGGGTACGTTGTAATTTTGTCTTACTATCAAATTATGTCGACGCCTGTGATTGTATGTGAGATAGCTACGATGTCGAGTGTATGAAATTTTATTTCGAATTTTTATCGACGACGTTTCTTCTTCACAAATAGGACAAGCTTGATACCTTTTCATACATCAACCAGACAAATCACTATACGTTGGAAAGTCATTCATTGTCCACAATAAAGTAGAATGCATTTTAAAGTAGTCATCGAGAATAAGTCGCATGTCTCTACACAAATATGCCATAATTTTTGTAACTCGTGAACTAATGGTTGCAACTAAATGTCAATTTCCTTGCCGGAAGACTTTAGACCTGGAATCAATAATTACATGATAAAGTTTGTTTCTTTCCTACACTTTCAAGGTGGTAAGGTATATGGCACTAACATGACTAGCCACATGTTGTACGCAATTCTAATATATCCAAATGGGTTAAAATTCAAGTGAAGAATGTCCGAACGAATATTATTTGATCTGGAGCGAACTAGGGATATTACTTATCAAAATGCTTACAAGCATCACTATCTGCATGATGGCTTAATACATCTTCTTCCACAACACGATTCTCTTTATGTCATCTCATATTAGAAGCATAATATTTTAAAGAAAACAACCGTTGCAGTCTTGGTATTAATGGAAAATGACATAAAACTTTATAAGGTACCTTTTTCCATACACCATCATTAGTTTTATACCAAGACTCACCACATATTGAACACTCAAGACAATCTTTATATTCATTTCGATACAATATGCGGTCATATTTCCAAGCAAGAGTATTGTTATAACTCAACCCTAGATCGAGTAACTTCCATTTGGCTTCATAGTAACAATTAGGAATGCTAGCATCGATTGAGAATGCTTCTTTCAACAATTGTAGAAGCATATCATATGATGTATTACTCCAACCGTTATAAACTTTCAAGTGCATCAACTTAATTTAAAAATTTAACGAAAAGAACTCAGCACACCCAACATGTAACTAATAACACGCTTCATTCATCAACTTATGGAATGAACTTGCACTATCAACTCCATTTATCATCGGTGGAATCACATTTTCAAATATATTCTCTCCATCTTTATCATCTTAAACACTTAGGACGATCATCTCATTAATTATTTCTAACATTTCATTAACCGCATTTTGATTACTTGACTCTGGTTCATGTGTTATAGTTGTTAGAACATATCGACGCTCATACCTAGATACAATAAACGATTCTCCATAAAAAAATCATAGAGAGTATGATGCGCAAAACCAATAGTTGAATAAATGACGTTCCATTTCATCTATCGAGTACCAATATGAATTCATGCATATTTTACATGGACATCTTGTTTTCCTGTCATTGTTTACATGTTACTTGGCCATCTCTAAAAATTGTTTAACGCCTTGAGCATACTCATTAGAAAACTATCTCTATTATTGATCTAGTCTTTATTCATATTGTTGAACTAATTAAACCTAAAAGTTTATAATTTTAACTGAAGTTCAAGAAAAAATAAATAAACTAAACTAACAAATGATAACAACCATGACATACTCTAAAAAATGTTAAACTAATTGAATCTAAAATGATTTTAAAGTTTATAATTTAAAGTTAATCTAAAAAATGTTAAACTATTAGAAGATAAAATGATTTCAAAGTACATAAAATAACTGATTGAATCAATTTTATAATAAATTAAAGTAACATATGTTAGAGGTTATGTTCTATAAACCTAGTAGTTTGTATATTTAAAAACAAGCATTTAATGTTAGACCTTTAATGTCATTTTCAATTATTAATAAAAGTTATTATTTTTCCATAAATTTGTGTATTTAATATTCAAACGTCATTAAAACTTATCACATTAATTGGATTAATGTC
Organism: Cyclanthera cordifolia; assembly: GCA_037832605.1. Lineage (NCBI taxonomy): Eukaryota > Viridiplantae > Streptophyta > Magnoliopsida > Cucurbitales > Cucurbitaceae > Cyclanthera > Cyclanthera cordifolia. The sequence continues at coordinate 6,454 of JBBMEG010055884.1, forward strand.
GATAAACATTTGGTTATTAATATGAACACCTGGACAAGTATAAAGGACATACAAGTGGATCTAGTTCCAAGTTTATAACCTAAATTGTGTACACTATATAAATTAAGGCTAGGGTGCCTAAGTCCTAGTAACACCGTGGGGGTGGCCCGCTACGCAATAGTTGCAAACAACCTGATCTTAGTTGTTCATCTGGAGACGTGTGAGTGGGGGCGGCGCCTATGCAAAAAGAAGTTTTTGCATATGTCTGAACCAGAAGTTTTATGATCGAGCTAGTAATTCTGTTATCGACTCGAATCAATTGTGATCTTAATCTTGAATGAGTTGTGAACTCCTGCTTTATGAAAGCATCCTTTGATGTGCATGGGTGAGACCTGTCAAATAAGACTAGGTTAACTAGCCTCACACATTGGGGATTGTTGTAGTGAGTAGCTGAGAACGCAACGCCACAAGAAGGAATTCACGTCTTCCCTAATATTGTGGAAGAAGTAGAATTGTTCCCTTAAGAACTAATTCTAGGAATTGAACATGCCTCTCTTAGCTCGAGATAACATTGGTTTATAGTCTAACTTTACAGCTTGTTCATTAGAGGAATTAGTGGTGCTTAAGAAGAAAGATGTAATCAGAGTTGTAGAACGAATTTCTTGTCCCAGCTGTGAATTACAAACAAGCTCGTGAATGAACATAGATACATATTATTTTTTGTGAAAATAATTTTTTGTGAAAATAATTTTTTAATGCGAATATTATTTTTTTAATTTAGCAGGAGAAATTTGATTTATTCAATCTTGTGTAAAATTTATATCATTAATATGGTTATGGCCCATATAGGATATGTTTGAAATTCACTATTAGTTAATAACAATGATTTGAATTGCACTATCAACCTAAGTATGTGTTATATGGTTTTGTAGATAAGATCATAGTGAGCTTACTTTAGTCATATTGACATTCATTAAGTTATTATTTATTTTGGATATATAATATGTTATAGAACAAGAATCACTGATCTTGTGTCGTTTATAAAGGTAGATGTTAGTTGAACAATACTTGTTATTTATTTTTAAATTTATAGATTTGAATCCTTTTATTATGAATACTATTACTTTTCATATTTATGATATATATTATTTTCTTTTTAGTTTGTATTACTTAGGTGAGAGATTCTAATTGATAACTTAAGTGGGCAGATTATGTTTAGGATTTAAGATTATGTAGCTCTACTTGAGAACTTTGTTTAGAATTAGAAAATTTTAAAATTACTTTGTTTTGAAGTAGAAAAAAGAGATGAATTAGGAGAAATGTGAAGAGAAATTTGGAATACAGTTTATTTCATGAACGATTGGATTACTAATTAGTAATTCAATAGCTTATTACCCGTAAATTCAGTAGTTCTTACTTTTGTAGCTTATTACCGGTATATAGCACACTCTAATTGTTTGTCTACACTAATCATGTAGGCTTTTTCGTTGAACAACGAAAGAGTGTGCTACATTAAGAACAGAGTAAAATGAACAAAGATTGGTTAAGAAATAGAGACAAATTGTCTATTGAATACGCAGAAGGTGTTAAACATTTTTTAGAAATGGCAAAGAATCATGTGAATCGTTTGGGTCAAATTTGATGTCCTTGTAAGAAATGAATAAACAGTTCATGACATACCTTAAAAGATGTAGAACGCCATTTGTTGATAAATTGAATGTTATCATCATATGATCATTGGATATATCATGGTCAACCTGTTGATTTATCTAGGCTAAAGCATCAAAGACTTAGGTAAGTACAGGTACAAATAATGAATATTGATGAGTCCACTGATCACAACAACGATAATGAAATATTGGAAATGTTGAATGATATGAATCGTGAAAGTACTGAGTTAGAAGATGTTCAAGAAAATAATCAAAATTTTGAAACAAATAGTACAAGTATTGAAGAAGAAAGCGAGAGACCGCAAAAGTTTGATAATCTAATGAAGGAAGCATGTGATTAATTGTATCCCGGATGTACTAGATTTTCTTCATTCCATTTCTTGGTTAAACTTATGTACTATAAAGTCACTAACAAGTGGAGCAACAAATCATTTCTTCAGTTGTTGAAGTTCTTGAACTTTGCATTTGGTGAAGTTAATGTTTGCATCCTAATTCCTTTTTATGAAGCTAAACAAAAATTGCGGGATTTAGGGTTAACATACGACCCAATTCACGTTTGCAAGTATGATTATATACTTTATAGGGATGAATATACAAATGTTGATCGATGTCCGACTTGTGGCGAGTCTCGATATAAGTTAAGAAGCAAAAAAAGAACAAAAATTCTGCATAAAGTATTGCATCATTTTCCTTTAATTATAAGACTTAAGCGAATGTTTTCGTCCAGACAATATGCTTTAGATATGCGATTGCATAAAGAAAAGCAGATTGATGAGCCTGGTGTCTTATGACATCCAGCAGATGTCGAAGGATGGAACATTTGGATCGAGAATTCCCACTATTTGCTTTGGATTCAAAAAATGTGCAGCTAGGATTATCTAGTGACGGATTCAACCCGTTGGGCAATTTGAGTACCTTGTATAGCATTTGGTCTGACGTTTGTTCCATACAATCTTTCACCGTGGAAATGCATGAAAGAAACGAATTTTATCATGTCTTTGCTAATTCCTTGTCCAAAATCCCTTGGAAAAGAGATGGATGTGTACTTACAACCGTTGATTGATGAATTGAAGCAATTATGGATTAATGGTGTTCGAACGTACTATGCCTACAAAGATGAAAAATTTAAACTACATGCTACTGTACTATGGACCAAAATAATTTTTCAGCGTATGACGATTTATCTGGTTGGAGTACGAAAGGTTATCAAGCATACCCTATTTGTAAGGAACAAGCATCAAGTATTAGAATTAGAGGCAAAATTTCCCATACCGAACATCGACAATACCTCCAAATTGATCATTGTTGGCGCAAAAGTAAACTTTTTAATGGGAAGCCCGGACTTTTTGAACCTCTAGAATCAAGGGATGGAGAAGAGATCTTAGACCAACGAAGTACTATTAATTTTTCAATACTGAGTAAACATCCTTCGAAACAAGTTAAGAAGAGGAAACAATTTGAAAAAAAATGGAGGAAAAAGAGTATTTTCTTTGACCTTCCATACTGGTCAAAACTATTACTACGACATAAGTTTGATGTCATGCACATTGAAAAAAATGTGTGCGAGAACATGCTTGGAACCGTATTGAATATTAAAGGAAAGACTAAAGACACGTTTAACGCTCGTTTGGACTTGCAAGATCTTAAAAATTAGAAAATATTTACACTTTAAGAAACAAGAGGACAAGTTCGTTAAACCGCATGCCCCTTATACTTTTCAAATGAAGAGATGGTGGAATTTTTAAACTTCATCAAATCAATTAAATTTTCTGATAGTTTTGAATCAAACATTTCACGTTGTGTTAGTGTGAATGAAGGGAAATTTTATGGTTTGAAAACACAAGACTGTCATATTCTACTGCAGCGATTTATCTCTATCGCTATTCGTAAATTCTTGTCGAAGGATATTGCTACTACTATTGTTGAGTTCTGTATTTTCTTCTTTGATTTATGTTCGAAGGCAGTTTCGTGTAAGTGAGTTAGATCGGCTAAAAGATGAAATAATTATAATTCTTTGCAAATTTGAGAAAATCTTTCCACCAGCATTTTTTGAGGTAATGGTGCAATTAGTTGTTCACTTGTCGTACGATTGTAAGGTTGTTGGGCCAATTAACTATAGTTGGATGTACCCTTTTGAGAGAAGTTTAGGTACTTTAAAGGCTCATGTGAGGAACAAAATTAGACCAGAAGGTTGTATAGCAGAAGAGTATGTGATGAACAAGTTTCTAAACTTCTGTTCATCTTATTTTAGTGGAATGAAGACTAGGATAAACAGGCAAAAGAGAAATGATGATCATAATTCAAATATTGAAATATTTGGTGAGTATGAGGTATACAGGCAGAATGTCTATTCTTATACTTAATGGAACCAACTGCTTAGAATTGAAAGAGCAAGTTGAGTTTTTCTTAGGTCTACTTGAATTTGGCATGACTCTTCTTAATGAGAAGACAAGTCCACTCACTAATGAAAGTACTCTTGGAGAAAACAAATTTCATAATGATTGAGAATGATCTTATAGACTAAGCATAATGTTCTTACGAATGGTAAGATACAAACATAAACACCTCCCTACCCAAAATTGGGAGTGCACAAGAATATTTGCAAGCTATTGAAGATCGGTTTAAAACTACAAATATGTCCTTTATTGGGAAATTTATGGCAGATCTTGTAACCATGGAGTTTGATGATTCTTGCTTAATGAGTGTTCATGTTATTGTAATGATTAATATTGCTGCCAAAGTAAAGAATTTGGGATTGATTATGAATTATGCATTTCTTGTCCAATTTATCCTGAATAGTTTACCTCCTCAATATGAACATTTAAAATTCATTGTAAAAATAGTTTACCTCCCTACCCAAAATTGGGAGTGCAAAAGAATATTTGCAAGCTATTGAAGATCGGTTTAAGACTACAGATAAGTCCTTTTATTGGGAAACTTATGCCAGATCTTGTAACCATGGAGTTTGATGGTTCTTGCTTAATGAGTGTTCATGTTATTGTAATGATTAGTATTGCTGCCAAAGTAAAGAATTTGGGATTGATTATCAATTATACATTTCTTGTCCAATTTATCTTGAATAGTTTACCTCATCAATATGAACATTCAAAATTCACTGTAAAAGTATTACGAAAAAAGTGAAGTCTAAATGAATTAACTAACGAACTAGTACAAGAGGAGTTTAAGCAAGGCTCGCAAAAGATTAAAGTTACTCATTTCACTCAAGGAGTTGAAAATTTTTTGGGAAAAAGAACAGTTTAGTCCATAAAAAAGGACCACCCAAATTTGACAAGTCTTCTCAATCATCCAAGAAGAAAAAGAAAGATACGCTTGCAAGTTCTGCAAGAAATCTGGACATTACCAGGTGGATTGCGTTAAGCGTAAACCATGGTTCGAAAAGAAAGGTAATCCCATGGATTTCGTAATTCATTTTGAATCAAATCTTACTGATGGATCTTATTCGACTTGGTGGATTGATACTACTGCTAATGTTCATGTTTCAAATTCTATGCATGGATTCATTACGATCTAAACCACAAGCCCAAGTGAGATTTTTTTTATACAAAATAAAGACAAAGCATTAGTTGAAGCTATTGAAACTTTCTTCTTATTTTAGATAGCAGTTACCAGTTAGCCTTATGTCAAACTCTTTATGTATTGTCTATTTCCAATAATTTTATTTATGTTAGCGTACATGATAAATTTATATATTCATTTGAATTAGGAAATAGAAATTTCACTTTGTTTAAAAATTATAACCTTATTGGTTCTAGAATTATAGTTGATAGACTTTATAAACTTCATCTTAAACATCAAGATGTTGAAATCTATCTCACCTTGCAAGATAAAGAAACAAATATAAGTTATCTAAAAAAGACTCTTACTCCTTGTAACATAAGATGTTAGGTCATATATCTAATGAAAGAATCAAACAATTAGTAAAGTCTCAGCTTGTGATTATTCACGTTATTGTTATTTTTATCTATTGCATGAAATTCTCAGTATGTGGATGCTGAAAAAGTATTCATTAATGAAGTCAAAAGGCAACTAGAAAGAAGAGTGAAAATTATTAGGTCAGATAGAGGTGGTGAATTCCATGGCAGGTATGATGAAACAATTGACAACATCTTGAACCTTTTGCTAGACTTCTCCATAAATATGGAATTATTGCTTAATACACAACGCTTGGATGTCCTGATGATTACTTGCTTTACTTAATAGAATATGAAGGGACTAATGACCCAATTTCTTATTCACATATCATTAGTGATGTTAATTCTACTTAATGAGTTAATGCCATGAAAGATGAATTGAAATCCATGAATTATAATGAAGTATGAGTAGCTGTTCAATTGCCTCCAGGTCAAAAAGTAATCGGTTGTAAGTGCATTTTCAAAACCACATATGTCGATAATGGTCATATTGAACTGTATATAGCTAGACTTATTTTCAAAGGTTTTAATTAATAAAAAAGATGGCATCGAATATACTAAAACTTTTGCTTTTGTTTCTAGGAAAGATTCTTTTTGAATTATCATGATATTAATAGCTCATTATGATCTCAAGTTACATTAAATAGATGTGAAAACTGCATTTCTAACTGAAGATTTAGAAGAAGAAGTCTATATTGTATCAATCTTAAGGCTTCATAAGTACATGAAGATATGATCTGCAAACTTAAGAAATCAATATGTGGACTAAAACAAGCTTCTAGATAATGATACCTTAAGTTTCATGAAATCATTACTACTTTCGATTTTCACAGAAAAATTTAGTTGACCCTTAAATATATCTGAAATTTAGTAAAAGCATGTTCATAATTTTTGTTTGTATTTTGATGACATTATTAGCTAGTATAGACCTTGGTATACTACATGAAACTAAGGATTATCTGTCAACAAAGTTTGAAATGAAATATATGTCTTAGGATTCTTATGTGATAGGCATAGAAATATTCTATGATAAATCACAATGACTTATATGATTGTCTTAGAAAGAGCACATTAATAAAACATTTGAGAGATTTGACATGATGAAATACAAATACTTTTCACAAATATACTGAAAGTATTGGTCTTATAGACAGTTCATGAATTTTACATGTCATTTAATTTTTCCCTCACACATAATAGCAATTGGTCTTATAATTTCTGTTTTCTAACGTGTACATTTTTATGTTAAGATGACAACATAAACAGTTTTTACTTTAAGACATTATGTGACCATTAAGTCAATCTCATTTATAGTCTCGTTATGAAAGTCATTAATGTTGTAGTACATGGAAGTAAACATGTTGTAGAATAATGTGCACATGCTATGACTATAATTAACAACTAGATTAGTGAAGACATTTAAGAAAACAAACTAATGAATTTGTTAGCATATCACGCACGCCTTATGATCATAGTACGAAAACACTTATGAATTTTCTAATCGACCAAGTTGGAGACTGTTTGAAAATAAAAGTGAAACCTTTATTCTTCATTAATATGGTCTATTAAGAAACATAAGTTTTCCTATTGATATTTTATAAGTAAGATATGAGAGATGTGAGTTTTTATATCTCTTTAGTTTATGAGAATAATTTATGATATGTGAGGTTCACTTCTCTTAATTTATGGGAAGAGAGTTCCACTTCTCTTAAAATTTATATTTCTTTAAGTTAACTCTAATGAAAAGTTAAACTTACGTTAATGGAAGTTCAACATTGGTTCTCCCTTGGTATAAATATGAACACATTCGTTTATCAAAAATATGTCAAAGTGAAAGTGAAAGAAGAATAAAGAAGCTTGAAAAACACAGTCAAACTTATAAGCAAAGAGGGAGAAACCAATATCTTTCATTTAAGCAATTGACAAAAAGCTTCAATAGTAACTATAATTCTTTATTGAATTCTAAAGCTTCTTGCATCACGACATTGAGAGGTATATTTCAATCTCTTTAAGATTCAAACACAATTAGTGATAATCATGTTATTCAAGATCTTAGGTTCATGCAATCTGTAAAATATCTAACACACTCGACAAGTAAACTTGTGTTGAGAATTGTTGCTATCACGTAAAATTCCTATACACATTTTTTCGTCTCTTTCGTCTCAAGTCACTTCAATTTCACCATTCGTTGTTGTTTGACGAGGCAAAAGAAGAAGTCATAGACATTCTGAGGACTTGTTGACCTTTTTTTAAAAAATGAGAAAGAAAGGCAAGAAAATGAACTAGTCATATGGGGTGAGAAATAAAATTAGGGCCTACTGATGATAGATTTATAGTAACATTATTAAAAATTATTTATTTGTGTTAGTTTATGTTTTGAATATGTAAACTATACTAATGTTCCAATAGACACTTAAAAACGTCAATTAAATCAAGCGTTACAAATTCTAAAATTTAAAGCAACTCATTTTCGTGTTTTGGATTAATTGACGTTTATTCAGAGTTAAAAGTTGTTCACCAGACATTTTATCGTAAAAAGGGTCATGTAAAAAGTGCTAGTGTTAACTATGTTTGGGATTATGGGGGTAGAAGTATGCAATTAACGTGGCAGAAGCGTGTATGTAATTACAAAAATTTATAACTAATTAATCTAAGTATTTATTCATTAATTAATCTAGATGTAACCCCTAGGTGATTAATCGTTGTTAGGATCACTTTCTAGCATGTTTGAAAATGGTTACAGGAATGGATAAGTCAATCACTTTATACTATGAGGATAGCGGGATTGTGGCTAATTTCAAGAAATCTAGAAGCCATAAAAGAGAGAAGCATATAGAGATGAAGTATCACCTCATAAGAGAGATAGTGCATAGGGGCGAAGTGGTTGTCACGGAAATTGATACGGCTGACAATGTTGTTGATCCTTTCAAAAGCTCTTTCGGCTAAATATTCGAGGGTTACCTAAGAAGTATGGGCCTCCATGAGGCATCTTTTGCAGTCTAGAGCAAGTGTGGGACTTGGTGTTTTGACTAAACATGTAATAGTCTTACTAGGGCTTTAGTGCAAGTGGGAGATTGCTAAGTGTTCTGCCTTAAAGGCCTAGTAGTTTTTATATTTAGGAACGAGCATTGAATGTTAGTTATTTAATGTCATTTTATGTTAATAATAAAAGTTATTATTTTTCATAAATTTGCGTATTTAATATTCGAACGTCATTGAACCTTATCGCATTAATTGGATTAATGTCGATGAACCCTTGGTTATTAATATGAACAATTGAACTAGTATATAAGACATACAAGTGGATGTAGTTCCAAGTTTATGACATAAATATTCTACAATATATGGACTAATGCTAGGGTGTCTAAGGCTCGGAAATACTATGGGTGCAGCCCTCTTTGCAATAGTCACTACAAGATTGGAGGCTTTCGGCGACGGAGCTTTCCGTCGCCGTAGGCCTCCAATTCTGTCGCCATAGGCTAAGGCGACGCAAAAGCTCCGTCGCGAGCTCCGTCGCCTTAGCTCCGTCGCCTTAGCCTATGGCGACGCAACAAGTCGTCCGTCATTTTTCTTTGCCACCATCGGCGACGGAAACAACCCTCGTCGCCTAAACCTAATCACTTTCGGC
>JBBMEG010055895.1:2514-15659 GCA_037832605.1 Cyclanthera cordifolia
ATATCGATTAAAAGTAAATATAACTCATATATTCGCTTTTTTGAAAATCTCCTCTCCTTAAAAGGAAGTAAACTTTGTCTCCTAGCACGATGAATGAGATTTACGAAATTTACATAAAAAGAAAGGAAAAGAGAAAATATTTATTGAATAAATATTTTATGATTATTTTTCTATATCTTTTAATATTAGATATCGAAAGAAATTTTTGTAAGCTATTATTAATTGTCACTTTTGTATGACATAGAATCATGGACCTCTCGTTTTAGCATGGTTTGCCTTTTATTTTATTTATTTATTTTTTGAAAATTCAATCATTTAGGTTTGTTTGATTACCATTTTTCTTTTAAGTTTTGACTTTAAATTTAATAGTTTTTTTTTTAGTATTACAAAAATTTAAGGTAGGAGACAATCCTTGGCCTCAGCTTATTTGAAATTACTGCTTATTTCACATATAGTAATAACAGGTTTTTTAATTTGGGGGCCTACATAGTTGGAGTTGGGTTGAGTTCAGGGATTTTTTAGGACAAATCCAAAGTTTTGAGTTGGTTAATCTTCCAATCCGTTCAACTCTATGTATTTAGAGCAACCTAGTCCAATCCAACTCTGTATTTTCGAGTTGGGTTGAGTTGGATTCTCGAATTATGTTACTCTCTCATTTTCTATATATAAAACAACTCTATACATAATCCATAAATAGGTAATTAAATGAATAAAAGTTAGACGATGCTCTACTCCAACCTAGATTACCTATTTAATTTATTAGTGCATGTTATTTATTAATATGCTAAAAAGTGTATCTTATTAATTAATTTCTATTTTCACGCAAACACATATATATATTATTCCATAGTTCGGATTGAGTTAGATTAAACGAGCAAAAAATTCATCAACCCTAGAACCAACCCAACCCAACCTAAATAGAAGTATAACACAACACAAACCACGGTTTGGGTTGGGTAATTCCGTGTTACTTGGGTTGCCGATTTTTTTGTATACTCCTATTAAAAATTATGCTTACAATCACTGTATCAAAAAAAAAAAAAAAAAAACTTGTTTTTTCTTTTTGTTTGATATCAAGATTTTAATTATGTTGGTAAAATATAAGTCAAAATTTTAAAAATAAAATAAGTATCTTTCAAAAAAAAAAAAAAAACTAATAATAGAAAGTTGAATAAAACCTGTTTAAATTTCAAAAACGAAGATAAAAGAAAAAACTAAAATATTATGAAATGTAAAAGGTCTTGTATTGTTTTCATTCCAAATTCCATACTTAAATTCTTGTCTTTAGGACATATAATTGCAATACTAATTACTCCGATATTTTTTTTTTTGAAATTACTCCGAGAATGCTTTTCGATTAAAAGTCGTGTCTCACTTATATAAGCATAAAGTTAAGCCTTCGCCTTGACTTTTCTTTTCACTCTCTTATTATGAAACATTTATAAACTTCAATGTCTATGAACATTCCCATTCTAATAAGTAGTATTAATAATTAAATTTAGGCCTTCAAATTTAATACGGTTTCTCCCCATCTATAGTCTTTTGGGTCCTACATCAATTACATTGTATTGCATGCTTTCATTAACCTTAATTTTTTTGAATAGCTAGAGGCGGGAACACATGCCTTCTGCAATTCTCTCCCCATTTCCTCTGTATTTTGCCATTTGTTAGGAATCTGGAACGAGATTTTCTTTGTCGCAGAGAATGAAATTGGAAGGCGAACAAGACGAAGGCAGAGATTGGTAGACGATTTACAGCTTCGTGAATAGATTCCCTCTAGAAACTCGAGATTATGGATGTTGACGAATTCTCTGTTACAGCCCACCTTAACCCTGCCATACCTACCACTGAGCAACTACCCTTACTATACTTACTGTTAGTTATTGCTTCTAGTGTTAGATTATGTCAGTCTGCTACTTCTAATCAATGTCATTACTTATGTACCTACTATTTTTAGTATATTTAAGAAGCATTGGTGTATGTATTGATGTGTGGAGAACATAATAGAAAATACTTGCCTTGAATCAACTTTTGTCTCTGCTTTCCTCTCTACATCCCTGCTTTCTGCATTCCTCTGTTTTCTCTTCTTGGTATCAGAGCGATAGGCGATCCATCAGTGGAATTGAAAGAACAAACCAAGATCGATGCTGCTGTTGAAGAAGCTCAAAGAAAGCTTGAAGCTAAGAAACGAGCTATGAAAGGGAAGGTTAAACTAATCGATGAAGATCAGGGTATTCTAGTGAGGCATCAAAAGACCCAGGTAGGATATCTCGCGTGTTCCAACCTTTTGAACCAGACAATCTCGATCAAGCTGGATCGTAACAACTTCCTGCTGTGGAAAACCATTGTGCTACCTCTTCTCAAAGGACACAAGGTCGAGGGTTACCTTAATGGACCTACTCCATGTCCAGACGAGTTTGTGATCATTCCTCCCTCAGAAGACGACCACAACGGTATGACATTTCTAAACCCTAAAAAGATCTCTGGACAACCACGGACCAGCTCTTGGTAAGTTGGTTGTACAACTCAATGACTCCTGAGATGACAATCCAAGTAATGGGCAACAATACGGCTCAATCTCTGTGGAAAGCTGTTGAGAACTGTTATGGCATTCATTCTCGTTCTCAAAATGACTATAATAGGCAGATGCTGCAGCAAACTCTGAAAGGAACAATGAGGATGAGTGAGTACCTGACCAAGATGAAGGAATATAACGACGACCTAGCCATGACTGGAAACACAATTGATACTAAAAAACTTCTCTTATATCCTAGCTGGCCTAGATGGCTACAAACCCATTGTGTGTGTTCTAAGGAACAATGACCCAGATTGGCTGCAACTTCAGTTTGAACTCATATCTTACGAACAAAGGCAAGAAAAACTTCAAGCATTAAGAGGTAATTCTTCTATGTTTCAACCCTCAGCTAACCTTGTTTCTACTAACAAGTTTAAGACCTCTACAAGTACTAGCAATACTTCAAACTCCAAATGAGGAAGCCAAGGCCAACAGCCCAAAAATGTCCCACCTCAAGGCTTCTCTAATTAAAAAGGGAAAGGAGGAAAATGGAAATGACAAGATCGACACACTCCTTACTCTACTGAGAAGTGTCAAATATGTGGAATGATTGGGCATATTAGTGTTGTTTGCTACTATAGGTATTCCCCTAGGAACAACTCCTCAAATGCTAGACATCCGTCTCCAATAAGCTCTCCTACTACTGCCCTTATGACCTATCCAGAGACTGCGCAAGATGAATGGTGGTATCTGGACAGTGGAGCCACAAACTATGTCACACCTGACATGAACCAGCTAAATATACAAGGAGAATCCTCTGGTAAGTGCTCTATATTTGTTGGTGATGGTACGCAAGTCCCAATTTTAGGTGTTGGTACTGTTTTTCTTAAAACAAAAGGGCTAGCACTTACCTTAAAGGATGTCTTGTATATGTACCTATGATGAAGAAAAATTTACTAAGTATTTCCAAACTTACAAGGCATAATGGTGTTACTGTTGAATTTGACCATCTCTTTTGTGTTCTTAAGGCCACAAACAACAAGGAAATCAAGATTCTATGGAGGCTTGAAAAAGCACTCTACCGAGTGATCTCTTTTGGAGGAGATGGGCAGCAGTATCTTCCTAGGATAAGTAAAGGAGTTAAGCTTGAAGAAAGAAGAAACCTACTCATGCCTACTACATCAATCACTACAAAGAATTTGACTAGAAATTCCTCTCTTTCTTATGTTTTTGTTGCTTGTAATTAGGGCATTTGGCACCAAAGATTGGGTCACCCTTCTAGTAGAATTTTAAGTCAAATTCTGCTCCATTGTAAAACTTTGGTTAAAGGAAATGAAAATATATCATCTTGTGAAGCTTGCAAGTTTGGAAATGTTCATAAACTTCCCTTTAATGTATCTACATCACGGGCAACCTGACCATTGTCTCTTATCCATATGGACTTATGGGGACCGACACCTATTACATCTAACAAAGGATACACCTATTATGTTTCCTTCTTAGATGATCACACTAGATACACTTGGATTTACCTACTCAAGTTCAAATATGAGACTACTGCTACATTTAAAGACTTTCAAGCCTTAGTAGAACGACAATTTTCCACTAAAATTCAAGCTATATGTTGTGATGAAGGAGAGGAGTTCAAACCACTAGGCCTACTTTATCAAAAACTCGGCATTACCCCAAATCTCTTGCCTATATTTCAGCCCACAAAATGGGAGAATTGAGAGGAAACATAGGCATATAGTAGAGACTGGTATATCATTGCTTGCTCAAGCTCAAATGCCCTTAAATTTTTTGTGGGAAGCATTTCACACTTCTACTTACTTGATCAACAGAATGACAACACCTATATTGAGTGACAAGTCTCCTTTTCAAGTCCTTCACCCGAAAATTCTTGATTATGCCTTTCTTAAAGTCTTTGGATTGGCTTGTTATCCTCATCTCAGGCCATTTCAAGTTCACAAGCTAAATTTTTACACTGAGAGATGCATCTTTATAGGCTACCATGACCATTATAAGGGTTATAATTAGTGCCTAAATGCTTCAGGCATGTTCAATTTGATGAACACATGTTCCCCTATACTAACATGTTTTCTGCATAAAGTAATTCTTCTTGCAGGTCTGCTGATAATGCTGTGCAGGGCCCTGTTCATACATGGTTCTGTCATCCTACTATAACAACCTTGTCTGAGCACACTCAGCCTAGCGTCACAATCAGTGCAACTCCTACTGGTGCACCTAGTAGCATGGACAATGTACTTGTCACCCCTCAACACACGTCTGCTGCCACCCATCATGCTGATACCTTAGCTACTCCCCAATGCTCCTGGAGCCATACTCGTCCCATCCCCACCACTGAGCAACAGCTGATGCTTAGTACAACCACTGTGACTGATATTCACTCTCCACTTCCATCTATATCTCCTTTACTGCCTGCTACTCAACCTCCTCTTCCTGTCAACACTCATCCCATGACTACTTGTGCCAAAACTGGAGTTTGCAAGCCAAATCCTTATTTTGGAGGCATCATCACCAAAGAGTCAACTCCTATTGACTGGTCCAGTTTTGAACAAACTCACTACAAACATACTTGCACGGTTCAACAATGGAGAATTGCCATGGATAGCGAGTTTAATGCACTATAACAACAACAAACATGGACTCTTGTTCCCCCTCTACTAGCCAACAGCTAGTCAGCACTAAATGGATATATAAAATCAAGAGAGATGCCCATTTAAATATTGACCGATATAAAGCAGGCTGGTGGCTCGAGGTTTCCTTCAGAAGTTTTGTATTGATTATGGTGAAATGTTTTCTCCAATGGTTAAACATGCTACTATTCGCTTGATCTTAACCTTGGCTGTCAGTTGGGGATGGCCCATTCGGCAATTGGATGTCTCCAATGCTTTCCTTCATGGCACTCTTCATGATGAAGTCTACACTCCACAACCTCAAGGGTATACTCATCCAGATTTTTTCCACCTATGTTTGTAAACTCAACCAAGCACTCTACCGGTCTGAAACTAGCTCCCTCTGCCTGGTATGAAGAACTTCATCTCTACCTATCCAAAATACAGTTTGTTCAATCTAAAGTAGACAGCTCGTTGTTCATCCTCCAACACTCATTACGGATGGCCTACCTACTTGACTATGTGGATAATATATTGCTCAAGGCTTCCGCTTCCAATTTACTTAACCATGTTATTTTCTCATTCAATCCATGTTTGCAGTCAAAGACCTTTGTAGCCTACATTACTTTCTCGGCATAAAAATCACTCGAACCGATACCGGCTTCTTGCTAACCCAAACTACCTATATTCAATACATACTCATCAAGCACAATCTACAACACCTCAAACCTGTCCCAACTCCCATGGTCTATGAGAAACTACTGTCCAAAATCGATTAAGATCCTCTCGCTGATCCTCCGCCTTACCGCAGCCTCTTGGGGTTCTTTCACTACCTGCAGCACACACGTCCAGACATTACCTACCCAGTCAATAAACTGAGTCAGTTCAATTAAGCACCACGATCTTCCCACTGGAAAGCTCTCAAACGTGCCTTGCGCTATCTACAGGGTACAACCACCTCGGGACTTCACATTTAATCCACTCCATCTCTGGTGCTAACAGGGTTGTCAGATGCGGATTCGGCCTCTTGCCCTGATGATCGCAAGTCAGTCACTGAAACGTGTGTATACCTGGGCAACACGCTCATTAGTTGGTCTTCCAAGAAACAAGCAGTAGTGGCACGTTCAAGAATAGAGTCTGAATACCGCACACTCTCTATTATTGCTTGTGAAATCAAATGGCTCATGTCTCTCCTCACAAAACTTCGTGTGCTTTTTCCTACTAATCCAATAATTTGGTGTGATAACATCTCGGCAAATGCCTTAGCTCATAACCCGATGTTCCACGCTTGCACTAAGCATATTGAAGTTGATGCTCATTTCACACGGGATCAGATTCTATCCAAAACCATGGAGGTTTGCCATATTCGCTCTCAAGATCAACTTGTTGATATCCTAACCAAACCGTTATCTCCGACTCAGTTTCTGACGCTGCGTAACAAACTCGGACTTCAGTCTCTTCCGGTGCCTCGTTTGAGGGAGGATGTTACTGCACCACCATAACCCTGCCATACCTACCACTGAGCAACTACCCTCACTACTTTACTTACTGTTAGTTATTGCTCCTAGTGTTAGATTATGTCAATCTGCTACTTCTAATCAATGCCATTATTTATGTACCTACTCTTTTTAGTATATTTAAGAAGCATTGTTGTATGTATTGCTGTGTGGAAAACAAAATAGAAAATACTTGCCTTGAATCAACCTCTGTCTCTGCTTTCCTCTCTGCATTCTTCTGTTTTCTCTTCTTTCTCTATTTTAGGGCTTCCTCCAAAATGGCTAAATTAGTATCATGTGTTTGGAGGTAGATTCCAAGGAGTGATAGAAATTGGCATTCACTAACACCTTCTAACCAACCATAATATGAGATCTGGGTGGTGGATGTTTTATGGAAGGTTAATGTGACTATGTTTTACTAGTTCTTGTTTCTTAGACAAGTCTCCCTGATAGTTTGATTTTGCATTATACTGAAAGTGGTTATTTTGAAAAGAGGAGTGCTTATAAGTCTTTTGCTTTACTAAAATCCGAAGGCTCTAACTCGGGTGAAGGGTGACTGGTACTTGGTGGAAGCCTATTGAGAATTACTGACTGGATATCTCGGTAGCTGAGATTTCACAATGTTTATGGGTTGCAGCTCTTGATAGTTTGTTTTCGTATTATACTCAAAGTGGTTGTTTTGAAAAGAGTATAAGCCTTTTGCTTTACTAAAATCTGAAGGCTCTTAACTCGGGTGAAAGGTGACTGGTACTTGGTGGAAGCCTGTTGTGAATTGTTAATTGGATATCTCGGTAGCTGAGACTTTACAATGTTGATGGGTTGCAGCTTTGTCTTGGTATCAGATGCTAAAGTCCTCGTTGAAGCTATTGGATCTAATGGCCTCATAGTTTCTCCCATTATGAGGTTAGTGTTATTATAAACTTTCTTCAATGCCAAAAATATTTTATTTAGATCTCGTGAATGTAATTGTGCTGCTCATGTTACTGCTCGGTGAGCCATTATAAACTCTTCTCTCTTTTTTTTTGGCTAAGTTGACTAGTTGTGGGAAGTGTTATGCTAAGACTTTCTGTGTTATAGCTCGGTGACACTTCTAATTCTTAATATATTGCTTTGTTTTTTCTAAAAAAATCCAAACATAGCTATTATAACCATTTAAAATAACTTCTCTTTCTAATTACTCCAAATAAATCATCTTAAAAAAAAAAATCAACCTACATTATTAAATATAATTTGATATTTGATTAATAATTTTATTAAATAATAAGATTAAAAAAAATTAATGTATATTTTTTTATCATCCATATATTTAAACATTATGAACTTTGCAACAATAGTGTGTACACATCGAAATGGACGTGGATTGATTATCCAACCCATTCTTGAACTAAAAAAATTATTATGAAATTTGTCGTTAATATTATATTAAGTTATTAGATAAAACAAAAAGATTTAAATTTAGTTCTTAAGATAAATTTGAAACTATCAATAAAATTATATTCAATAATCTTAACAATTTTAATTTCTAGGATTGAACTCATGACATGGTGTTAAAGTGTATTATCTTCAAACAATAAAACTAAATGCACCATGACTCTTTTGGTTTTTCATTTTGAAATGTTATTTAAAATAATTTTTTAGGTTAGGTTATATTTAAGTTTTTTTATTTTATGTTACACTTTTTAACTTCAATTTTAAATTGACAAAGTTTTTAGTTGTAACAAAGCATAATTAAAACTAACTTTAACTAAAACTGAATTTAATTATACTTTGTTACAAATAAAAACTTTGTCAATTTAAAATTGAATATATTAAATTAAATTTAGTTAATTGAAATAATAATTATTAGATAATTATCAAACTCCTTATATTTTTAAATAAATAAATCTCTATAATTAATATATCTAATTTTATATTTTAATAATTATTCAATAATTATTAATTGAATTGATACGTCTAACATCTTAATTAATATTTTTATCTTATAATTATTAAATCAATGAATATGTCCAATATATTAATTTATATTTCTCAAATTTAATAATAATTATTCAATAATTATTAACCATTTATATCCAATATATTTACAACTGAGAATTCAATCATTATCTCATAATATTTATAAGTAATTTATTCAATAAATTAAATTTTTCTCTTTAATATTTATTCAATAAATATTAAATTTATAACAACACGAAATTTCCTATTAGCTAAAATTTGATTTAATCCCTAGCCGAATGATTTTTCAATCTTTACTTTTTATTTATTTATTAATTAAAATGAAGAATAATTTATTTTTCTTATAATAATTAATTGAATAAGCATCCCAAAATTTTAAGTAACTAATTAATTGATTTTATTTAGTGGCTTAAATTAAAACATAAGTGATTAAATGCTTGTTTATATAACTAAGTTTATGAGAAATTCCAAAGAGGTTTAAGCCTAAACTCATTCCAAACACCCATTGTGTCAAATCTTACTTTCCATAACCACTCAAAACAAACAACTCATTTTCAACTTTTAACCTAATCTACCAAGTCATATCACTTTCTCTCTCCAGCATAGAAAATCACACCAACCACTATTCATCTTCTTCAAGCTCCCATCCAAGACCAAGCTCTTTCATGGCCGAAGTTTCAAGTCGTCACCGCCCGTGAACACCATCGATTCGGTCACACGCGTAGGCCGTCGTGAATGGCTTAGCTCGCCAGAAGCCGACGCCGAGATCCGCCGTTCTCACCGGTTTCCACCTTGTTGGTGAGGCTCTTTATTGATTTTGTTGTATTTTTGGTTACCTTCCGTTGTTGTAGCTAATCTTTTGATTAATAAGAAAAATGTTGGTGACCATTAACGAATCTATTTGTTCCTTTGAAGTTAAGTATGGTGTTGTAAAGAGTAAACCCATTGTTAAAACTTAGAATCTTGTTATAAACTCCATTGTTGGATGTAGGAGAAGAAGTTGACTGAGTTGACTCAATCAACTAAGTTGAACTCATCTTTGTTAAAATTGTAAAGTGTTGACTTTTCCTTGACTCATTGAAATTTAGAGTTTATTTAACCTTGTAATTGAACTTAAGTCATGTTCTTGAAAAGTATGAACCCTTGACCCACCCTTGACCTGTTTGACCATCTTTGACCGGTCAACCGAGTTGATCGGGCCCGGGTCTCGAAAACACGTTTATCAAAGTTAGGTTCTCTTTGCTAATTTTGACATTCTGAATCCATTTTCGAGAGTCTAAGGTGCTAGTTTTGACCCATTAAATTGTTAGGACTCCATTCGTGAGCTAGCCTTTGCCGAACGTTGGCTTGGAGCATAGAAGCTCGCTCGTGAGATCGCTTAAGGTAAGGGAAACATATCCTCAACTCGAGCTCCTGTGGTTTAATACATGAATGTATCAATTGTATGAATTGTGATGTTTGGTTTGGTACTGGCTATCTGAGATGAAATTGAACATGTAATTATATATGAATATGCGATTATCTGAAATTGTGATGATGAACTATAGCTTGATGATGCTTATATAGTTTTCTGCTTGTTTGATGTTGTTATGCTATTTCGAAGACAGACATACTCATGATTATTGAGATAGAACTGAATAGATAGGTTTATATCCGGCTGTGTGTTTTATGATGATGTATTGATACTTGGTGATGTTCATAGGATATGATGTTTTATTTGATGTTATTGAATCGTTGCAAGACATTAAGATGCGTGATAGGTCGGGATGTTCCATAGCGAACTAGCCTACATCGTCGTCCCATTGGGAACCTAATTTATGAGTAATCCAGTAGAACCGTATTATTTTGGTGCGTGCATTGACACCGTCGTCCCATAGGGGACAAGTATCGTTCTTGGTGCGTGCATTGACACCGCCGTCTCATAGGGGACAAGTATCATTTCTGGTATGTGTATTGACACCGCCGTCCCATAGGGGACAAGCCTCGTTTCTGGTGCGTGTATTGACACCGCCGTCCTATAGGGGACAAGCCTCGTTTCTGGTAAGTGTATTGACACCACCGTCCCATTGGGGACAAGACTCGGATTAGGGTGTGTGCATTGACACCGCCGTCCCATTGGGGACAAGACTCAGATTAGGGTGTGTGCATTGGCACCGCCATCCCATAGAGGACAAGACTTGTATTTGGTGCGTGCATTGCCACCGCCGTCCCATAGGGGACAAGTATCGTTTCTGGTGCGTATATTGACACTACTGTCCCATAGGGGACAAGCCTCGTTTCTGGTGCGTGTATTGACACCACCGTCTCATAGGGGACAAGCTTTGTTTCTGGTGAGTGTATTGATATCGCCGTCCCATTGGGGACAAGACTCGGATTAGAGTGTGTGCATTGACACCTCCGTCCCATTGAGGACAAGACTCGGATTAGGGTGTGTGCATTGACACCGCCGTCTCATTGGGGACAAGACTCGGTTTGGGTGAGTGCTTTGACACTGTTGTTCCATAGGGGACATTGATTAACATGTACGATTTACTGAAGCTTGGGTCTATGTACCCTTTGATTGATATATTGTGGAGAATGATGTTCTATTTATTATTGTTAATATTATATTTTGGATATATTCATGTCTGATCCCGGGTTGGGGATCCTTACTGAGTTTTCACAAACTCACCCTTTCTGCTGTGGAATTCCACAAGTATGACAGGTCTGTACCAGGATGAACGATCGAACTGGATTTGACCATGGGCATCGCTGCACTCTTTACTATTTATTTTCCTTATGTTCCTTCAGCATATTTTCAGGGCATGTGTATTCTTTTGGTACTTAAATGGTGTTCTGTTTTAGATTTTTACTCAGGTACCCTTAATCTGTTTTTAGAGATTTTGAAACTTAATGACAGTTAAATCGTTTATTTGAAAGTTCTGTTTTAAAGACATGCCCACGTCATCTAGTGTTGAAAACTCATGCATTAGGGTAAAAGACCTAGGTTTAGACTCAAATTTTGGGTCGGGTCCTTACAAAATTAATATATCTAATATATTAACTCATTAAGTTTAACTATTAAGCTTAACACTCATGTCACACATAATTAATCTTTGAATTTGAACTTCTTGAATTCATTCTCTAATGAAACAGTGTACCAGCGGTTATAAGCCAGCGTAGGGACCGGTGGGCCTATAGATTGAAAGCTACAACAACTTGGGATCCAATCACTCCTCGTTAACATCAGACTTATTCCATAAAAAGCATGTGCTGAACTCTCACACACTATAGAGTAAATTAACGTCCACGGATATAATCGGTCATCTCTCATATGATCTTTCACTAGCTTATTCGTAATTCATAGCTGGGAAAAAATTCGTTATGCCCCTATAATTACACATTTCTCTTTAAGCATCAACTTGATCAATATATATCCTAGTTCAAGTACACTAGAGTCTAGGAACTGTTCTAGCACGTTTTAAATTCCGCACTTTTATTTTAATTATGAGTTTCTGACCATTTAAATGTTTGAGATTCCACTGAATAACTGTTTTTAATAAAGGCACATTGAATTATCTATTAAGTTTGTTTTACAACTGCTTTTTATGCATGAGGTTTGAGTAAGCTCTCTAGTTTTATCCTTTGAAAATTTGATTCTTTGCCCATGTGATTCTTCACGAGCTTGTCCGTAATTCACAAATGAGACAGGAAATTCGTTTTACCCATGTGATTATATATTTTTTTTCCCTTAAGCTCCATTGATTCCTCTAATGAACAAATTATTTATAGTCCAACTATAAACCATTATCCTCTCGACCAATGAGAGGCGGGTAACTTTTGTTCAAGTTTTAGAATCAATTCTTAAGGGAACAATTATATTAGTACCTCAATATTAGGAAATGTGTGAATTCCTTATTGCGACGCTGCGTTCCTAGTCACTCATAACGAAAATCCTAAAGGTGGTAGGCATGTTGACTCAACACCGATTGATTGGTCTCATCCATGTATATCAAATCACATTTTCATAAAGCATAAGTTCATTGTTAGGGACTGTGCCCTAAAGACATAGTAGTTTGTGTTTAAAGAACAAGCATTTAATGTTAAACATTTAATGCAATATTTCGATTATTAGTACTAGTTACTATTTTCAAATTTAATATATAAACATCACTACAAGAAAAATAGGCAAAGGCGATGGAATCTTCGGCGACGGAGAGGTTATCCATCGCCTTAGCCATCTAATGGCGACGGAAACCTAGAAGCGTCGCCTTAGCCTGAGGCTACGCGCGACGAACGTCGAATGCGTCGCTTTAGCTTGTAGATAAGGCGACTAAAGGAAGTGAGCGTCGCCTTTTGTTCCATCAAAGGCGGCGGAACAAGGCTCTGTCGCTTTAGAATGGATAAAGGCGACGCTCTAGCTCCTTCCGTCGCATTTGATCCAACCTTAATTATTTTGAATTGAGCAAAGGCGACGGAGAAAGTTTTCCGTCGCCGAATCCCAATTCTTCCCCCCAAAACCAAAATTTTGGCGGAAAAAATGGTAGGGCTTCGGCGACGTTG
>JBBMEG010055926.1:0-15646 GCA_037832605.1 Cyclanthera cordifolia
TTTGAAAGTAACTATATTTATTATTATTTTCTAGATTTCACTAATTTTGTAAATTTTCCTATTTTATATTTTAAAAAATCATAAATGTCATATCAATAAAAAATTATAATGAACATCTTCTACAACCCTTTCACAAACAACTACATGTAAACAATTGATTAGTATAATCACTCTAATAAGTTTCTCTACAAACAACCACATTCAAACCAGATAATATTGTCACCACCCTACATAAACACTTCAACATTTGAGTTAACGTGAAATTATTAAAAAAAAAAAAAAAAAAAATATTATAACATGTGTTATTATAATAAGACTAGAGAATTATAGTAATTGAAATGAGAGGTTATGAGTTAACCTACATATTATTCTAAATGGTAGCCAAAACGCCTCTAAGTTATTATAACCTAACTCACCTTGAACAGTCAAATGCCTTTAAAATCTAGATGATAAATGGTTAAAAAACTGCATTGACCTAAGCATAAATTTATATTTCATATTTCAAATAAAAGTAAAAGTACTAGAGAAACTTTTGATGTAGTAAATACATAACACATTTGAGCATATTATCATTACAACTTTTCAAAAGTTAGGCAACAATCTTTTACTTATAACCATCATGATCTAACATAACTCGTACAAACCAGAGTCGCTAATAAGGCTAATTTTAAAGTGTAACTATTACTATCATTTACATCATCTCGTATTATATCCATTAAGTAAATATAGTTTGTTAGCCCAAAAAGCAACGAGGTTGCAGTAAGGCAAAGAAAGGGTTAGAGTACAGTGCCTACTCGTTAAGCTAGCTAGCTGAATTCTAATTTGAATTCGCGTGACGAGGACCAGATGCGAACCCCTGTGGCACACCCCATAATAGGTGTGCTCTCGGGTAGAAAGGGCCACTGCCATTCATCTGATGGCAACACCCATTCCTCCCAATCTGGTGTGGCTCAACGCATCAAGTCGAGGCGTGTATGGTTGCATTGTTGAAGTGTTCATCCAGTGCGATGACTCATAGGACGTACCTAGATGCCCAGAAGTAGATGTTAATGACCTGTTATAACCAGGATCAGGTCTAGCTTGATAATTGCTTCTTAAATTCTTGGTATTCGGATGTCCGTAATGACGAAATTGCGGTCGTATCTCTACGCCCCTCATGTCCGTCTGAAGACCAGTTTTATAGGGTTATAAGTAGAGCCATCAACATGTCCGTCCATTTGAGCAATGATACGTTTCTCAAAGTGTTTAGACCTCATATCGGAAAGGGGACTAACATTGTTTGACCTTTGACTTGTCCCAATTGAATAAGGGGCTTGGTTGTACATTATGGCAGTGTGATTAGCTGAGCTAGTTCGTGCTGCATCATAAGCAGCTCTGAAGTTGGCATTCAGGCCAGGCATAGCCAACCCCAACGGTTGATATCCAACTCCTTTCGCATCAGCATATCCAACAATGTCATCGGTTGAGCCAATTCGCCACGGCACAAATGCACCAGACTGCTGCTGTTCAATCCCTCCTGCTTCGGCATACGAAGACATCTCAACAGAATTGGACAAGAAATCATCAAAAGAGAATCTACTGCTCTCTTCTGATGTCTCACCATCGCCTCTTCTAGGTATTTCTTCATAACGCTGCCTCTTCCTTGGAGCCTCGGAAGACAGATTAGTATGGCGGTCTCGACTCACTCTGTTGCTATCCGTTTTCGATATTTTCAAGAATGATCCACTCTTGGAATCTTTTGGTTCATCTAATAGCATAGCAGGTTCTATCAAGAATCTATAATTGACATGAATATGATCATCCGAAATTTTAGAGCTTTGGCTTTTTCCAAACTCCGTTACCTTAGGCCTCAAGCTCTCAGTTTCTTTGCCCAATCCTGAATCCTCATATTGTCTGAGCGTAGACAAATCATAACTATTTCCTCTTTCAGACCCCTCTGGTTGCCTCACCCTTGAGGTATCTGAAGTCTTCATTTTTTCTAATTCCTCTTGTTCCCTGGGACAGAGATGGTAATGCTCTTGGGCTACGGCTTTGTGTTTTTCGGTCCAGTCACGACGACTCCACAAATAGAGCACGGGCGGCCTGACGTTCCACTGATCCATCTGCTTGTCTTTTGCATCAACCGAGCCAGGAAGATAAAATGACTGAGAAGGGAAAAAACGGAATCAGAGTCTGTCTTAATAATATTTGCAGTAACTACAATAGGATCTTGCCAATTGGTCATACCTTTCCTGCCAGAAACCCATTATCCTCCCAAACCAGGTCATAAGGAGTCCTTTTTTTATCTAACCTGACAGTAGAAAAAAGAACATAAAGTCCATGAAAATTTCATCAAGTGCTTTCTTTCCAGCCCAACCATAACTGGCATGTAATTTCGATCAAGAGGTCGTGAATTCAAATCCTCCAACACCTGAATATTATTGTTATACTAAATAAAGCGCTTTCTTTCCCTATTAAAACATTCCAAGGAAGTGCGAAGATATGCCTCGAAATGTTGGAAGAGAAAGTCAACCACCATTACCTTTCTGTTTCAGGAGGAACAATAAGAATAAGAAGCTTTGGATTAAACTCTAGAGCCTTATCAACGAATTTGTTTGCCAAAGCAGCTTTAACTCCAAATGGGGGATTTAGCCCCATGATCTAGAGGTACATAAGGGAGGCAGTCAGCTACATTTTATAACGAGCCACAGAGATCCAAGTATGTATGCCATCATATATAAATCATTGTTTTATTAACTACTAATTATTAGAGTAGTGGTATAAAACTAAATTTATAGTACTTTAAATTTTCAAGTCTACAGTCGAGAAATTTACCGACTCGTCAACTTAAGTATTTAGGTTGACTGGTGATATAATACTTATTTTAAAATGCCGCCGACCTTTTTTTTTTGATTAACATGATAAAGTATAAGCAAAATAATCTTGTAAGAGTGTAATATTCTAAATATGCATGGTTGGTTAATTATCTGAATGTGAAAAGGCGGAAAATCCAAAGCATGTACTTTAAAGCAAGAAAATAACTAATTAATTACTCCTGGATGAAAATAAACAAAAATGTTACGGGATAAGGAAATCTTCTAATAACGTTGTGATAAATTCTTCAAACTGTCACAATTTTCTATAACATATTCAGGGCTCACAAAGTCCGGAGAAAAAAATTTAAATTCACCAGGTTTATGCAAATAAATAAAATCATTTGAATTAGTGTCTTCATTGTTTCTAATTTTGATTAGATACCTATTGTCTGAAATGCTAAATAAACAAACCATTCCAATCTTTGTTTGATTTTGATCAAATAACATATAAATCAAAGTGTAATATATTTGGGACTCAAATCTTATAACATCGTTTGAATTTTACAAAACTTGACTTTTTTAATTTACAGATTTATCTTAATTGCATACTGATGAAAATAAATTAAAAATATTATGCTCTATTAGATATTATGGTCATTCATCTCAAAACTAATTAATGATAGGAGGAGTAGTCCACCTATCTTATAAATGTTTGGAGGATTTTTAATGTGGGACAATATTGGGATCAGTCTATACTTAAAAATATCAGTTTTTTTTTTTTTTTGAGATATTAAAAATATAAGAGTTCCATTTCATCTATTGAGATTTTAAACTAATAATATTTACTTAAAACACTTCTTAAAAATTTATTCAAAAAGCAAACAAGAAGGCAACTGTTCTCACCAATTGGGATCCTATAGGAAATTCCTTGGGTTGCACAGTCATCCAATCCCTTCTTTCAAAATTGAAATCGTTCTGCAATTTTTTTTCATGAAACAATATCCAGAAAATCAAGATGACGATGAACAAACAAATATATAAAATGTAAAAAAAATGTCACCGGCAACTGAGATGAAAAGAAACACACAAAAATCTGAATGCTAAGTAGCAATCTCATTGAGCAAGAGTTCCAAAGTTATGACTTTCCATGGGAAAGTCCCGAAAAATAAATCTCGCATAATCATATTAAATCACCAATCAACTCAAAAGTTTAAACTGATAGTAGATTGGGATAAATTTACCGACACTCCCTAAACAACTTGATGACGATTTGAACATAGGACCTCCTACAGCTAACAGCTTAACAAAGTTGCAGACAGATCTGACTTATATATATTTAAAATGTAAGAAGTTTGGGTCGGCATACCTTCGGTGGAAGTAAGTCAAAGTTTCGATATGAGCATTGTTTGCCCGTCTCATCAAGTTTTTTCTTCATTAAAATACTAAAATCATTTGCCCCGCAGCAGAAATCCACTATCTGTTTATGAGAAAAAAAATTTAGTATACATCTAAAGAATACTTAGGGTAACATATAGCCTCGCAATGATGTAAATAAAGCAAGGAAAAAAAGTTTTCCTGCATATTAAATAACCGATAAATGAGTATAAAAGACTTACTGTATCGCCTTTGTGTATGTACCAATGAAGCCTATCAACAATCTGCATCATAGAAGATATTTTAGTGTGTGTTTGTGCAACCAAGATGAAATGGGAGAATGGGAATGTGATGATTCTCAGTGCTTGGGTCACCAGGAATTACTTCCCATAATCACATTTTCCTAAAATCACATTTTTATTTACCTTCTAATTACTATTTATTCTTGCTTCCCATAAGAGCTTTTTATTATTTCCATAACTATTTTTAACTCTCATAATACTCATTATTTTATTTTCTCCATAATCATCACCTTCACTCCAAACACAAATAATCATTCTCTCCGTAATTATTCCTTTTACTTTACCCAAAACATAAATAATCATTCTCTTCCCTATTCTCCCCTAATTCCCATTCATCATAATCATTCTCATTCCCCTTTCCCAAAACACTCCCTTAGTGTTTACAATAACGGAAAAAAATAATTAACAAGGAAAAATATACTTAAAAACAAAAACAAAAAAATACACAAATGAGGAAAAACAAATCCCATAAGCTGAACAGATAAAATAACTGACTGCTAATTATCAAATTCCTTCTGCTATCAAACATTGGTAAGAAACACATAAGCCCGCCTTCTCCAAAAAATCTTTAAAGCAAGTGGGGAAATTCTTGGAATAAAAAGAAGGATAACAAAACACCAAGATTGCACGATTGATATCATAAAGCACCAGCTTCCCCTAGAAGTAAGGAGTGCTTATGAAATTATTCATGAGGTATCAACAAAAATGAAAAGGTTCAAAAGAGTTCATTGTTGCCCTTTAATCCAATCTGTGCAACTTATGATACTTTTTTAGGACCAATGTCATCTGTTTACTAATCTTTTCACTATCCTGTAGCTAAAAAGTTCCGGTGAAAGCCTATGGATAAAATTGATTTTTATCTCACTATGCCAGAGTGTGAAAGCCTGTGCAGTTCTTACAAATAAAACCAAGGTTATTGGATCAGTAACTCCTCGTCACTTTGGTAATAGATTGAAAGCAACAAAAGAATCTTCACATACACCTTGAGAACAAGGTGTGTTTTTTAGGAGTGGGTAATAAGAGGGTTTATATTAGAAATATATTGGTAAATAACTAAGAGAGTTGGATAGCCATAGAGGGGATTTATGAAAGGAGATCTGCAATATTTTGGGAATGATTTAGGTCTTAAGAGATCTCACGAGTGAGGGAGTGTCCAAGTACCTCGAATTACTTGAGTGTTTGAGAATCCAACACTAAAATTGTGAGGAAACCTCTTAGTATTTAGAAGATAGGTGGAATACTCTCGTACCCAATTGAATATATATTTCCACTGATTGGAACTCTCAAATTTTCAAGTGCGCCAATTAGGAAAAGTGTTGATTGATATAATTAAATTTACCTCAACTCATCAGTTTAAACTTTTGGATTGATTAGTGATTTAACATGATTCATGTTGAGTTGTCTTGTATTTTCTACATATTTGATATCAATAGATGTTGGAAGATATCACATTGAATATAGCACATACCAAGATCTTAATATCTCTAAAAATTCTACTATTCCTCTCCAGAGAAATACCCCACAGATGTACAGCAAAGATATAAACATGCCACGTGACTTTGCCGTTCATGGGAAGTTTACCGGAGAGTGAAAGATTGTCTCGCATGTCTAATGTCTAATTAGGTTGTACTACTTGAATTCTAGTTTGTGTTTATTGACGTCGGGAGTCCTAGTGTGCAGTACAAATCATGCTTCAACAACAGATTTCTCATATTTGGCGACCAAGACTATCTTATTATTACCTAACATATTTCTTGAGAACACGAGATAACAAGTATCATGACCATCCTTCCACAATTGAAGATAAAATAAAACTACCGAAGTAAATGTTAGAACAAAGAAAAATTTTGCAGCCAAAATAAGTAAATACCTCCCGAAGTTTTTCTACTTTTGTAAAATGACGACCAAAGGAGGAGTAGCGCATGCCATACAGAAATGGTGCAAGATATGCTCTGAGTTTGTTCTACAGTAAGGAGTTCACAAAGTCAATAAAAATTAAAGAATCAATACAACCAATATGTAGCAGTAGTTTAATTATGTTAAACCACCGATCAACTCAAAAATTTAAACATATGATTGAGATAAATTTAATTATATCAATCAACAGTGTATATGGTTGGTTAAATTTCTGTTTTGGTCATTTGTTACAATTACCTCTATGTAAAACTTGCTTTAACTCAGGTAACAGGCTGGTTGTAACCTTTAAATAGGATCCAAGCCTTAATTGAGAGATTCATTCAAATAAAATTAGATTGTCCAAAAAAATTTTCATACATTAACAAGAATTAGCTTTTCGAAAGAAACAAAAAATTTAACGTTTGTTAATGTATGAAAATAAACAACATTATGATTCTCTCTTTCCTGGAATAGA
Organism: Cyclanthera cordifolia; assembly: GCA_037832605.1. NCBI lineage: Eukaryota > Viridiplantae > Streptophyta > Magnoliopsida > Cucurbitales > Cucurbitaceae > Cyclanthera > Cyclanthera cordifolia. Next base: position 6,843 of record JBBMEG010055926.1, read on the forward strand.
GTGATTTCCCTTCTCTTTTTGATTGGGTTGTTTTTGTTACTGTTTCTTGGGAGTACACTAAGAAACCTTTTCTGTAACGACCCTAATTCTGTTTTGTTTTTTTTTTTTGTTTTTTTTTGCCAATTGAAGAGCTCTTCTTTTCTTTTTCTTTTTCTTTTTTGAGATTACAATAAATGGGGTTAGGGGATTTGAATCCGTGACCTCTGGTCTTTGGGTGTACACTGATGTCCAAAAATAAAATAATAACTACGGTGAAGTAAAAGAGTAATAAAAAAAATATTTTTTTAAAAAAAAACCACTCGAAACACAAGCATTAAAAGAAAAATTTGGACGTATAAAATGGTGTGTTTTCCTTACGAAGATAACACTACTTCCAATAGGCAATAATTAGCTGAAGAAGACAAATATGTCCCCTTCCTGAAATAATTCATAGAATTACATTAACCCTTTGATGACATAAGTCCATCAACAAAAGATAACCAAGAGAAATGTAGAAAGTGTACAGCCAGACACCATTAAGATGATGTAAAAATAAGATTACTTATGAATTATTCAATCTATGTGAGTGAGCATGATTTTCAATTATTGTCTGTTTCTCATTCACCTAAGGAAGGTCTATATTTTTACCCATAAACATTTACAGTGAAATGTTCTCTGTCCTCTCCTAAGACATTGCAAGAACCTTAGTATATGCAAGGTCCCGGTTTAATATTACATGCACAATTTCATGTACAAAAAATAATAGTCAGTAAAAAACCATGCTTCCTCAAATAATTGGTCAAAGCAGAAGAACAAATTAAAACCTATAGAATTTGCTTTTAATTAGTGCAATAATAACTTTTAGCACCTTCCACCTAAATAAGTGATTAAGAACTTCAGGCTCGCAAACAGCTTCTGCATCCTCAATGCTACATCCTTCCTCAAGCTTGTGTAGAGCAGCTCGTACAGCCTAACAACCAAAATAGGATACCATTCATTGATCAGAGATTTCTGAGATCACTTCTGAGTACTACATCAAATTAATGGTTTCCGTACCTCAACTGAGACTTCCAACTTCCCCATCTTAATTGTCTTATCCACAACATGTTTTAAAGAGTGTGCATGAGTAGATGGAACTTTGTGCTTCTGAATTACATCCTCCAAAGTAATTGAAGATGAAACGTTTTTCATTAAATCCATTAACCTACGTCAGAAGAAAAAATATTTTAAGAATAAATCAGTACTACAAAACATGCAAGCATGCAGTCATGGGAGTTTCTAACTGCCTTAATCCATTTAATCCTTTTTTAAAAAATGAAACAGAAACGAATTGCTAAGCAGTATGTGTTGACCACCTCCTCTCAGTATCAGCATCTAATGAAATCATCCCACTGTTCAACTTCTTTGTTAGAGACTTAGAGGCATCAGACTTGCCCAGTCCACCGTTTTCCTCCTTGGAAGCCTTATTTTGGTCAGGCCTCTTCGTTGTCAGAACAGATCCTGCATTTTGATTCAAATACATTATTGAACCATTACCCACCTTCACTTTTCTACACTCGGAGCCAACAATGATTTCTCAGTTTCTTTGCCAAGAACCTTCCGTGATAAGGACCTTTCAAATTATTTGGATACTTTTGCAGGAGACTTACCCTGAAAATGGCCATCTGACACATTTTCCTTTCTTGATACAAATCTTCCCCTAATCCCACGAAAATCCTTTGTCTTCCATTTACTTGTATAGCCTGTAGGAAATTTCCCTTTTCCTGTAAAGCCGATAGGAAATTTCTTTTGCTGAATAGGAATCTTACTCTCTTCAAGACCGGGGAATTTAATATGGTCCCTGTCTGGTGTCTCAATGTCTTCAACGATGTCATGGTTTCTGGTCAAATTAAAAGAAAAGAACAATAACAGGCTAATACAGAATCAATAAATAGTAGTAACAGCAATGGCTACACTCTTACAAGCAATATATCAGTATGCGATTATTAGGCAATAGCCCTTCCCATGCCCTGGTTGTGGTTTCATTGTCCTCCGAACCTTCAAAAATGATCTTCCTGAAAAAGCCAGGCATCCCTCAACCAATTAAGCACCAAATCTAAAAACAATTAAACTCAATTTACCATACAGATACAAAAAAGGATACCTTGGTAAGCATTTTCTGTGATATGATTTAGGGCACCGACGGCAAACAGCAAACTGTAGTTCATGTACTTTCTTATTTTCACCAAGTTCACAAACCCAACACTTATGCACAGGGCATGAAAAAGATTCTCCCAAAGCAATCTTTTTTTCAAGTTCCTCAGCAACAACTTTATTCTCCCGATGAAGCAATTTCGATACACATTTAGGATGATAAAAATAACCACAAGTTGCATTTACACATTGAAATACCTAAAAAGCAATGATAAATCATATTAAATAATGATCAAAGACACAGCCGGAGTTGTCTAAAATTATATGAAGCAAAAAGTAGAGACATGTTATTGGCATAATTAGCAATGGCAAATTGGCAATACACAAACAGGAAAGAAAGTCAAACCTAAGAAACAAAGAAGTGATCAATCATCTAAAAGACTAAAAGATTAGCGAGCTATACTATAAATTTACGTAAGAGACAGAGTTAAGCACAAAAATTGTTGAGTGTCCAGTCATCACAAAGGTTTTCTTAAAGAACATATATGCATTCGCAAAAACCTACTATGGTTACATCAATTTTCTGTATTTCATTACACAATTACAATGACATGTTTGAAACAATAAATAAAGTAGAACAATCTATCTATTGAGAAATATTTGAAATCCACATCTAAGTCAATGAGATTGTAGTTTTAGGTTGAATGGTATCTCTCGATGATTAAGCACTATTTACTATTTAGTCATTGTTCAAACAAAATTTAGGAGTGTTATATGGCCACATGTTATTACATTACATCTGCGGTGGGAAAGTAGTTCGAAAGATACTAAAGAATATATCTAGATGATGCCACAATTTTAGGAATATTAATAAATTTGCATCCCCTTTCAAAGTCTTTCTAATTTCATTCCTCCTTGTTGGTAATAACAACTCCTGAAAAACTAGTGTCAACAGCCCATTAAGGTAAATATCCTGTTTCTAACATGAAACAACTTCTCATTGAAAAGGAAACAGCATTCAAGGGATACAAACTCCAAATAGGAGAATGAAATAAAAAAATAAAATAAAAACAAAATACAAAAACGAAAACTAAGAGAAACACCGAGAACCAGACAACAAAAAGAGAGCTAGTCGAGAGGAGATGGCTTAAGTTCTGGAGTTCTATGTCTAATCCCCTATTTTTATTTGTACATTTCTTTCATGCAGGTTATACCATTTTACATCTTTAAATGTATCAGTATGTAATAAACTAGATGGCTAAATTAAAATTCAGGAGTCTGGACTCTGAACACATTACATATTTTTTGTATGGTTAAAATTTGATTAACAACAGACTTTATTCTCTCTCAACCATTCCATCCCAAATTAAATTGTACGTAAGTACTGTGCAAAAACAGTGTGGTAATAATAGAAGTCAATAAAATCCAAAACATCAAATCAGGTTATATTATTAAGCCCATACCTCAGCACCAGAAGACTTATCAGATGAACCTAAATTCCCGCAAGCATAACATTGGTGCTGTTTATACTCGCAGTTCTTGCAAAAATATTTTTCAATTGCCTGCCAATAAGTTCATATATATTAAAGAAAATTACCAAAAAGAGTAGGCCAGCATAGATTTAAAAAAATAATATCTTATCGTCATACATCTACTTCTTCTCTAGAGAGACCAAGAGACAAACATTCTTCAGTTGCATGAAATGACCTCATGCACCTCCCATCACAGCTGCATGACAAATCAAAATCCCGTTTAAGGCATAATGCTTCTACTTAGGCATCAATTTCCAATGATTTTTTAAAATTATTCGTCTGGTCTTATTATTTTAAACTAGGAGCGTGTTCGGTCTGCAACTGAATTATGTGTTTTTAAAAAATGTATCTTCTTTTAAACATTTTTATATATAAAAAAAAATGTATATGATTAAAACAGTCATATGTTTGGTTACAATTTTCTCAAAAGTGTTCTTATTCAAAAAAAAAATTGGTTTTCTCTACACTTAAAATGATTCTACTAATATAAAATTACTATAAAGGATGACTATTTAACAGAGCGAACATGTTCAAACTTGTATTTAAGACGCTATGACCGTGCCAGAGGGGTTTCTAGAGTTGTCACAGGGAGTAGTCGTATGAGTTGTCAACAGTGGTCGTCAAAGAGAGCCTGTCAGTTATACCATGTGATAGTTGCCGGAGAGGGTGGCCGAAGTTACTCCGGCGATTATAGCCAAAATTTCTATTGGTGATGATCGTTGATGGGAGATGGTGGTGTGTTTTTCATATATCATAAAATGTATAAGGTGTTCTAAGTTACACACTACAAAATAATTCAAAATTTTGATTGCAAGTGTTTCTCTCCAAATAGCTTATTTCTCAAACTCATTTTTCATAATTTCATTGAGTGGTTGCCAAACACTACAAAATGATTTTTCTTTTTTTTTTTCTTTTTTTTTAAACACCTTGCAAAGCTAAACTAAATGGAACCTAGAAGGCTTTTTTGTATAGGGTTGACTTTTCTAGTTGATATATCTTGTTACATGCCCTTTTAAAACATATTTCAAAAGTCTTGATATCCTTGTAGTGTCTGGGCCAATCTACTGAGAAACTGCCTGGCCATACAACCTTTGGTCTTTGGTAGTCAAAATTAGTAGGATTTAAATACTATGTAGTTGGCATCCATGAATTTGAAACTATTCCCCGTAGTCCCTTTTGCTTTTTCTACATGTCCCACTGACCACTGGCCCAATGTTGGGCAGCACATATTTTAAAAATCAACCCAGAATGTTAATCTCATAAAAAGAACAACAGAAATTGCATACCATAGAAGGTTACCACCATCATCACAAAATGCACAGACAGAATCCTCTTCATCACTCTCCTCTTCAAAATCATCAACCGTGTTTTCGTCATCTAAAACATCAACTATAAAACTACGCCTCGCTGTACATTGAACATCCTAAACGTACAGGCAGAAAATGAGAAAACACGTTGCAGGCAAAGCACTTAACAACAAAAATGCATTACCTCGTGACATGACCTTTTCTTAATGGGCTTCTCTTCAAGGAATGCAAGTAAGAACTGTTACATCACAAATCACGAAGGTAAGAAGATCATATACTTCATTAAAAATAAATTCTATTAACATGTAGCCCAAGCCATGAAGAAAATTGACTCATACCACTGCGGACTGCTATTACACTACAATGTATTCTAACATACACCAAATAATGTATGGATCAAATAAAAATAATGCAACTGTCTGAAGAATATAGTTTAAATAACACAAGGACAAAAGTCATAAATCTAGGATGAGATTGAACCTCAGGTTATTCTAAATATTGTCTTTTCCATAAGGTTCTCCAAAACAATAGTCCTGTCCCTTAAAAACTTAACGATTTCTTTCCAAACATAACTCCATCAAATTGCAACAATGGTGTAAACCCCAAAGCAGTCTTCCCTACCTTTAAAGCACAAGTCTAAAAGATTGGAAAACCAATGTCAACAGCAAAGAGCAATTCTTTGATTATTTCTTACACTCCCTTACTTATGTGGTCCTCTTGAACATTGTTGTCTCTTTCAACAATTATGTACAATTACAGCCAAGGATATCAAACTGTTTTCTATAAAATGAAAAGTTTTGTTAGATAAAAGCGATCCTGGTAATTCTTTAAGAAATCTAAAAAAAGGGAGAGAAAAAATAATTTTATAGAAGTGAATATATTCTAGAATTTTGGACCGAATTGAGTCAAATGTAGGAAGTTGCCTCTCTATCACAAATGAATTTAACCTGAAATTTTCTCCAACTACTTGAATAGTCGTTCTTTAAGTTTTTTGGTTGCAATGTAAATTGTCCAAGCGCTATGCTTCATAAACTTATGCTTCCCTAAAAGTCAACTGGGAAAGCCTTTTGTAATCACCATGTATACTTCATGTTTTTGTAAATTTCATACATAAAAATGAAATTAGCTCTTATCCGACAAAAAGATAAATGTGTTTTTTATGGCTGGAGGCATCTGGTTGGGACTCGGAATGTATCAAATACTCCCTCCCGTCCTTTTGTTTCTTATTCACGCCCAACATATTTATATCCAACAAAATCTGATCATTGTCTGCATAAAATGTAAAAAGAACCTGGGACTTTGCCAATAGATCATCCCTTTCAACAGCTTCACTGATTAGAGGCATGTGATCCACCAAATCTTTCTGAGAAGGCCTCACCTCATAAAAGCTGCAAAAATGAATTAATGACTTGAAATCGACAAATACAAATCCATCCAACTGATAGATAAAATGCTTCATATTACCAGAAGATTTTGGCTAATTGATCCCACAAAGTTTTGCTACGTGTATCTGGATTGCTCTTTAAAACATAAAGGCATTGTACTGTGATCAAGATGGTTCTAATGGTATCCTCAAAGGTCTTTTTAGGCTTCAGAAGCTTAATCCACACGTTTTCTTTGGAAAGCACCGAAATCTCTGGTTTTTTACCACAAATATCAAACCTCCAAGCAGTTACCTGTTTATAAACCTTTTGAAGTCCATCATCGGTTGTTCCATACATGAAAACCTGTTCCTGACCGCCATTCAATCTCTCCACTCCATCCCATTGAATCGGCAAAATGGAGAATGAAACAGGTTCTTCATCATAATCCACGAAATGATAATTTGAGACGAACAGTGGGAAGGCATCAGCCTCATCATCTGAAGACGCCATTACTCTACTGCAGTTCTCTTAAAACGACAATGATCACCAGTTCTAGAACCGAAAACAAAAAACAAAAACAGACGGTAGTTACATTCTCATAAGAACTTCTCTTGAAAATGAAAAAACGGAGTGACGATCACAAAAATGTACCAGTGTAATCTTTGGTAGAGACTCAATTCAAACAAGAAGCTATTCACACTCGCAGAGGAACAGTGCCGAGCATTTCAGAGAAGTTAGCAGAGAAAAATGAACCGATTAACGAAAATGTACAGCCGACGGAATCCAAACTCGAAGATACAGTCAGTGGATCGTATTCCGGCAGCCGTTGCAGAATCGCCGGAGAGAAATAGTTGGAGACGGAATCGGCGGAGAAGAGAGCAACAATTTCATTTTGGTGGGAAAATTGAAGCCCAAGTAACGTAGAAAGTGCAGTGGTGGGGTAGATGATTAATAATAATAAAAGGTTGAGTTTAGGATTTTTTTAAAAAATATTTATTATTCACCTAACTACTATTAATTTTGAAAAAAATAATAATAAATAAAACTATTAATTTCCAAAATAAACATTTTTTTTTAACGGTAAAATTTCATTAATCAGAGGGAAAACCAATACCAGAACCAGATTGTTCTAACAAGAGCAAGCACCTTAAGGGAAGCCTCTCTCTCCAACCAACTTCCACCTGATCACAAGCCTCAAAAGAGTCTAGCAAACAAATAGAAAAAGGGTTAGACACCACCACAGGTTTTGACAGCAAGTCAGCGATACAATTACAATCCCGCTTACAAAAAGAGAAAGAAATTCTCCCCAAATCTAAGAATTAAATCAAAAACATCCTCAAGTTGAGTTCAGACGAATCTTGAAAAGTCTTGTTAACAATGTTCATAAGATTGTAAGAATCGAACTCCACCAAGATGAACGCAAGGGGACCCAAACTAGCATCCAAAATAAACAAAATATGTTCTTTTCATGAAAACAAAATCTTCGTATGATGTTGTTTTGTATGACATGTAATGAATGTATATAGAATATTCTTTCATTGTGAGTGGTCCCATCTTGTCTCTTTCAAGGTGGGAGGGTAGGGGTGTCCAAAAGAGCATGTCTATACAGAAGAATAGTACCTCTTTTACCCTCTCTTTGGATATATTTGGCTACAAAAAATGAATGGATAAATTAAAAAAAAAAAAAAAGTAAATTAAAAATTAGGGTGTGTTTGAAACAAAAATGAAAATAATTATTGGATGAATGATAAAGAGAATTATTATGATGAGAATGATTATTTGTATTTGAGGTCCAGGAAATGATTATGAGAATTATGATTAATTGTGTTTGGGTGAAAAGAATGATAATAAAGGAAATAAAATAATTTGTATTATGTGTGTACAAAATAATTATATGTTAATATAACACTAGTGTCAGCTGAGTTAGACTCTTGGTACTTCAACAACGAGCTTGAATTGTGAAATTTGAGGATAAGGAAAGAAATGCGAAAGATGAATAGATTGATGAATTTATGAACTTTATGGAATGGCTGGCATGGACGAGATAGTTTGGCTAAGACATGAAGGGAAGGAAAAAAGAAAAAAAAGAAAAAAGAAAAAAGAAAGTAAGTGTTCGATGGGAAGGAAAGAAAATGAACAAAATGGATGATAAATAAGTGTTTGATGTAATCGAAAAGTAATAAATAAAATATGTAGTGTGATTAAGATTAAAAAATAATAATAATGATATTTAATATTTTTTTAATATAATATTTATAATTGAGTTTTTTTTTTCTTTATTCATAAAATTACATTTTTGAATTTTATCTCTATTTTGTTTATTATTTATATGAAATTTAAAATTTAGTACAATATTTTGATTATCAAACCAACAAATAATAAAATCAATCATACAAATATATATTTTTTTATATATATGAAATTTCAAACGCATACAGTGATGAAAAAAACTCGAATACATAAATAATTATAAATATTGTTTAAAGGAC
>JBBMEG010055947.1:0-15643 GCA_037832605.1 Cyclanthera cordifolia
GTTGGTTTATCCGTTAAAATTGGTTTTGTAACTGATTTTCATGCATTTGGAGTTAAGTAAGGTCTTTGGTTTTATTCGTTAAAAACCTGGGTCCTTACAGTGTTGGTTGTCCCAAATCAGGGTCAAGTTTTATTACCAAGTAATGTGTTCTTAGTTAGGAGTTCCAAAGGAAACTGTTGAGATTAACCGAGTTAAAGGTCCCAAAGAAAACAATATTTTATAGAGCACGAGCTACAATTAGGCCAAATGTTTCTTGATCGTTAGACTTGGATAAAGGATTAGTTCATGTGTCGAGCGATGAGAAAGATATTCCTGTTTCGCGGTAGTGTTAGGGATCAGAGGGCCACCCAATTAGCCATACCTACCAAAAGTTCGCTTGACTTTTCCCAAGTGTCGTGCTAGGAGTGTAAGTCGGGAGATATCTCATTGTGTAGGGTCTTTGATTTACCCTTTCGCTCAGTGTTTGAAGTCTGGCGGCAACCAGATTATTTTGGCTCGTCGAGGTGCTCTCACACTAGTATAGGTGTAAGAACCCGACTTTTCTAAACAGTTATTACATGTTATCCTTACTGATATGCATAGATTTAAACCGACAAAACAGAAATAAACCGTTTATAAAAAAAACAAATAATCGTTATTAAATCATTTAAATCATAAATCAATTAGCTTCTGGCCAGAGGTTGCAAATATTTAAAAAAACAATTAAAACTTTACTCAAATAATTATCAGTCTCAAATAACGTGCAAAAAGAAATGACTAATTAAATAATGACAACTATGCAGCGGCTTCCCTTATGATCCTGCTAGCTCCTCTCCAACTAGCCATCCTAATAAAGTCCATCCATACCTGATGAAAAATCATAATAAGGGTGAGTTTAAATATACCCCGTAAGAATCCCCATCCGGGGTACAATATACACAATGCAGCTACACCACAAGTAAACACATGTTCAACCAATCCCGAACACAATGCAGCACTAACTAGGTCATGAGGTACGTTACATAACCTGAAGGCACGCTCATGCCTTCTTTGTGAGGCCCCTAGTGCACTCACCCAAATTTTGTTGGCACACGGAACACATCCATGGCTCGAGAAGCACGACTATGCTCCTCTTGTGAGGCCCCGAGTGCGCTAACCCAACTAATGACTCTAAACTCAACACGAATGGTGTAATGATATCTCTGTCCCAAGAAGCTTTCCGCCCAGTGCCCAGAGCGCGTACGCATACACCGCATGCTACTGTAAACCCGACAGTGTGTAGGCTTGCACAGACTGCCCTAGTCTAGGTCCACACATGCCTAAACTTAGACTCGAGAAAGGTGTACACTAAACACAACTATCGATGGCCCTTGACAAGAGTTATGGCAGCCCGTCCGCACCCATCACTTGAAGCTAAAGACCCTACCATAGCAGGCTTACACTATGATCAAGGCCCCGCTCTAGCAGGCCTGAAACTAGGCTATGCAAGGAGTGGCATATGACATCACATCATTGGCTATTGGAGGGAGCAAATACATTCCATCTCCAACAATGAGGGGGGCATGGTCCATCCCATCGTCTACTGCCTCTAAATGATGACAAGCTAATCGAACTATCTAGGAATGACACATGACCATACATCTGTCATGGCAGGTTACTTGGCGTCCCATACCACTAAGTGGCATTTCATGACAGACAAGCAAATATGTACATCCTAATTACTTGTTTGGTGTCTCATACCACTAAACAATAATTAACATGCACACAGGAAAACATATAGCATCCTAATTACGTGTTTGGCATCCCATACTACTAAACAGTAATTAACATGCACACATGCAAACCTCTAACATCCTAATTACATGTTTAGCATCCCATATTACTAAACGGTAATTAGCATGCGTCGCGATACTAAAACAAACAACAGATTATCACACATCATCACTAAGCATCACATAACATAGTTCACATTCGTTATAACCAGATCATCTAACAACCCTAAATATCCACATGCTTAGCCAGACATACATGCATACAAAAAATCAATCACAACACATATTCACAGGAAGGTAAGACAAGACAGTGTACATGGTCCGCACAACCCACGGTAAGAAATCCTTATTACCTATAACGATCGCAAAAAAGCTTCCAATAAGTCCAAAAAGGTTATGATCAACCTAAGCAAATAAACATGCAAAATAGATATATTAGACCTCGGTTCGCTAAACTGACCCTAAAAACGGACTCATGACATTTATTTTAATCAAGGGGACCTAACTTTGAAAAAAAGGTTTCATGACCCGAGACTCAGTCAAACTCGGTTGACCCGGTCAACGCTAATCAATGATGGTCAAATCAGTAGACTAAGATTCAAGGTGATCAATTATGGCCAACCAACATATAAGGATCAATTTATACAAGGATTTCTAAACTAGTCAAATGTTAAATGTATAATAATCGATAAAGTCGCCAAAAAACCAAATCTTAGGTTTGGGAAAGGGGTTTCTCGTTAACTCCTATTAACTTCTTGGCTACTGGTTGGTGATCAAAAATATTCTCAATAATAAATATTTCAAAACCTAAGTGCTTGAAACAAGGAAACACAAAAAGCGATAAATTTCTAGATTTGGCGACTTTTCTTGAAGAATCAAGAAAATCTCCAAGATCCTATCAAGAATCAAGAAAGATCCATTAAATTATAAAAAAAAGATTACCTTGTACGAAATTAGGGCAAGATAGAATATGTGAAGAAAAATGGCACAAACGTTTTGAGATCGCCTATGATTTGCGACAACCACAAGAAGAAAGAAAAATATTATGGTTCTTCCTTTTAAACCTCACAAATAAAATCAGCAAAGAGTTGTGTTTAGACAGCAAGAAATATTATATTTACCTTGGTTATTGAATCGAGGAAGAAGGAACAGTGAAAATAAGATTCGAAGATTCTCGAATTCGAAAAACACTAACAAATCCTCCTAGAGCTTTTGGCTATAACAAGATGATAAACGATGATTTTCTTGGATTGAAAATTATTTTAAACTCAGGGTTTAAGATTGGAAACAACTAACCTTGAAGAACAAGGAACGATGAAGATCTACGAATGACAAAATACGATGAAGAATTTCACACTTCTTTTGGTGTTAGCGGCAACAAGGATCATGGCCAAGAGTGAAAGCATGATTTCAAAATTTTGGGAAGGAGGCTATGTTGTGGAAACCCTAATCCAATTTTAAGGTGATGTATTTATAAGGCAAACTCTTGGATAATTACGGTTTGACCCCAAACTTTCTAAAATCGCCTATTTGACCCTATTTTGGCTAGAATTGAAGTTTAGCCCCTATAGAATAAAATCTTTATAATCATAGTATCTAATAAATAACTAACTCATAAAATTAAAGGTTATCAACTTAATTACATAAATAAATACTCCTAAAATTTCGAGACGTTACCAAGTTTAAAGTTAGAGATTTGTGATTGAAGATAAAGCTTTGAGTTCGAAGATAAGCTAAAGATTGAGTTAAAGTTAAAATTTTGAGATATTCTACATAATCGTGTTATTTCTCTGATTATGTGTATGTTCTTGTTAGATCCTATGTTGGGATCCCTTATTGAGTTTTCGCGAACTCGCCCTTTTCGATTGTGGAATCCTTACAGGTACTTACAGGTGAACCTGGATGGCTAAGCGAAAGCTGGTGTCACCGTGTGCATAGTTGTACTAGAGTTTTACTGTTTATTTTTAAGTTTATTATTTGACTAATCGTTTAAAGCATTAACCTTGTTTTGAGACATGTTTAGTATAGATTTTCATCTTATTTTATTATTTTTCGGGTACTCTTAAACTCTGTTTAAGTTTTTTAAGTTATTTCAATAAATGCAATTATTTTTTTAACATGTCTCTAGGAGTTATTAAATATTTATTCATGCATAAGAGGTTAAAGCCCCGGGTTTGACTTGGTGTCGAGTTGGGTCTTTACAATAAGTCCACTACAATGGTGCCAAAAACTTAATACGATCTGTTCTACCTCAAATGTCTTTACTTAAGCTCTAATAACCCAAAAATTTCTAGTAATTAAATGAGATTTTCTTAGTTTAAAAGGTTTTAAAATCCTTAATTTGTCATTTAATTATTAATTAAGAGCATTAATAAAAGTTTAGAGTTTAAATAATTAATTGAGTATCTCAAAGTTGGAATGATTATTATTAGAAAAGTTTGATAATTTAAATAAAATATAAATAAATTGTTCGGAAGGAAGTGAATGAGTAATATATATAGATGGAAGAAAATGAGGAATCCCAAGAAGTAAATTAAGGAATTTATGGTGATTAGACTACTTTCGGTCTCTCTCTCCTCTATTGAACAATGTATCGTGCCCCCCCAATTCCTCTCTCTCCATCACGTCTCAACCTCCCATTCTTCTCGTTCACACCCATCTCGCTGGAAATCCACCACGCCACCTTACAAGGGCGCTGCATGAAACTGTCGTCCGCACGCGAGTCATCACCACCTAACGAAGTAGTATACCGTTTCTCGTTCGATTTTGTTATTCTTGTGATATTCTTCTTGGTCTGTTTATCTTGGGTAAGTTAACCCTTCTTTGTTGTGTATAAGTTTGTAGTCTAGTTGATTTTGAACCCATGGGTGAGCTTGTGATTGCATAACCTTTGTTAAACTCCATTATTGGAGACCTTGAAAACTTGGTGCTGTGTTTAGAAAAAAAGAGAGAAGTCAATTGAAGAAGATGACCAAGTTGGTCCCATGTGGTTTAATGGTGAGGGAGAATTAAACATAAATGTATTTTGAGGGATGTGACCCTTTAAGAAGTTATGATGTTGTTTATTTCAAATTGAAGCATTAATGAACAACTTTATGTAGTTTGAAAGTTTATGAAAACATAATAGAATTATTAAAAGGTTCATGAAAATACTTGAACATATGAGATCTCTTTGACTGTTTTACCAGATTTGACAATTATTGATCGGTCAATCCAGTTGATCAGGTCACTGGTCTCGAAACTTGTTTTTCGAAGTTAGGTCCCCTTAGGTAAAATTGACATCTTAAATCCATTTTTGATAGTCTAAGGTACTAGTTTTGACCTGTTAATTTGTTAAATCCTCGTTCGTGTGCTAGCCTTCATTAATAGTTGATTAGGATCTTAGGAGCTCGCTCGTGGGATCGGTTAAGGTTAGGGACCCTTATCCTCAGCTCGAGATCCTGTGATTTAATACATGAATGTACTGAAATATGATGTCTTGTGTGATGAATGCTAAACTGATTGATGCTTATATAAATTGCTTGATGATTATTTTGATCATGATAATTTGAGATAGAACTGAACATGTGAATATAAATATGAATACGTGATTATCTGAATATGCATTGATATATGTTGAAACTGATGGTGATGAGATATTTTGTTGATGCTATTAAATTGTTGTAACTGTTCATGGTGTGTGGTAGGTCAGAATGTTCCATAAGGAACTAGCCTAAGTCGTCATCCCATTTGGGACCTATTTATTGTGTTGTATCACTGGAGACCTATCTATGGTGCTTGTGGCCGGGATGCTCATAGGGAGCTAGCTATACACCGTCGTCCCATAGAGGACCTATTGTTATCGTCTCATAGGAGACACGCTTATAATGAGTGTATTGACACAATCGTCCCATAGCATATACTGTTTAACACGAGCTAGTGCATCAGACAGACGTGGTCAGGCATGAGTATCAGATAGAGGATATGAGACAGATAGTAGGTTGTTAGACTACGATGTAGAGATGCACTTCCCATGGCTCGAGGCGATATCTTCAAGCGGCACGATGTGAGGAGGGTCGGCTGACCTAGACGCTCTGTCTGTCAAGATAGATCTACAGTACTCCTAAAGAACATGTCAGTGTGTGGGTATGAGAGATATCATGCGGCGAGGCGTGTGGATGAGCATCTCGTAGTGATTGTATGAGGCCTAGCGGCAACCAGGATCAGCATCTCATAGTGAATGTATGAGGCCTGGCGGCAACCAGGTAGCTCTGCTCGCCAGATTCTCACCACGAATAATGTCGCTTAGTTTGCTTACTCAAGTGAATCATATAACTCTAGAGGGTGTTTTGGTCCTTACCATAGGCTTTGGACCGCTCTACGTGGTACACGTTGGGCATGTGGTCATCTGACCTGAAATCTAGAAGCTAGGGTATATGTACCCCTTGATTGAGTATTTTATTGAGCACGTTGGTATACATGTTGTGTTGATATCTTGTTTGTCACAGCTCAGACTTTTCCCTCCCTAAATTACAAGGTTAGCTTTGCAATTATGGGCTTACCAGGACTCTCGGGAGTCGCTTTAAATTTTATTTTGGGTTATTTGTGCTTATTAAAGTCTTATCTCGAGAGACGTAAAGTCAAAAATTGAAAACTAGGGGTAAAATGGTCATTTTAGCTTTAGGGGCATTTTTGTAATTTCTGCCAGCTATTTTGTCTTTATATAAAAGGCCAAAACAGACAAAATCATTAGGATTTTGATTGTTTTTTTCGGTTTCAGCAGCGACCAGTAGAATCCTCTCGTTCTTCACGACAACTGACAGCCCGCAGCTGCACCGCCGAGAGTCGCCTCGACTGCATCACGATCGGATCTCATGCTCCGCGCGATCGCCAGCGACAACGAACCAGGAGCATCCACGTTGCAGCCTTACAGATGCCCCCAGCTCGCCGGAACGGGTGACCAATCATTTTGCACGTTCCTCTGTGCATCCGACAGCGCCGCTGACAGCTTAGTGCAAATTTTCGTGCCGTCCAATCTGAAGTTGAGGTCCTTGTCGCCCGAAGCTGCCTTGTCTTCCAAGCCAAGCGACGCTCCTCCCGAAACTGTCTTCAGCCATTCTGCATACGCCACGAGTCCCAAGCCTGCAGAGTTTGTCCCTGCGCGTCTAGCTCACGGGCCGGCGAGCTTCCCCGTCACGACCACTGTTCGTTGCCGAAAAATTTCCAGAGTCTCGATTCTGGATAATTTCGATGCTCTGGACCTGTTTTTGATTGTTTTAAGGGTTAATTCTAACGTTTTAACCCTGTATTGCTCATTTTTTTCGGAAAAACGTCTAAAAATCGCAGTTCGGGCACTTGAGAATACTTGAGTGGGAAACGACCAAGGTAAGGGGGCAAATACTTGACTTGAACTACCATGCCAAATTATTATGCATGTTTAGATGAATTGGATGATCGTACATGAGTACTTGAGATGAATTATGTGATTTGTTATTTATGAATTTTGTGGTTCTTACTTGTGTGATGTATCTATCTCAAGACTGGGTTGGCCTAGCCCTATTCGGGTTGCCTCGTCGGCATTAACTGAAACGAATCTAGGTAGGCTTATCCCCAGCAGGGATGCCCCGGTATGCGAATCACGAGGAATCAAGATGGCTTAGCCCTCGGGTTGCCCTGGTATTGGTCTGCTTAAAACTCATGGTTACCTTTTATCCATTCATTATCGTTTAACTATCACTTTTATGCTATGTTTCAACCTTAAGTTATGAAATCCTTGCTGAGTTTAAAATACTTACCCCATTTCTTTTCTTATGTGGCCAATCACAGATACGCACAGGCTTTACCATGATGGATGATCTGGTGTAGTGGAGACCATGGGCTTGTCGAGTCTTTTTATTTCATTCCTGCATCATGTCTGATTTTATTTCTTGAATTATACTTGAAAACATGTGTTTACTGGTTTTCCTTCCTTTATGAACTGTTTTCTTTTGAAGGGTACCCTGAACTTATTAAGCTTGAGATTTAATTATTGGAACTATTTTGAAGAAATGTTTACTTATTATGTTTTTAAAGAAATTTAAAGATTATTTTACTCATGCACCTATGGTAAGGGTCTAGGTGGGACCCCTAAAAGGGTCAGGTCTTTACAAATCTCAAGTTAGGGATCCTTATTGAGTTTTCACAAACTCACCCAATCCATTGTAGAATTCCATAGATATGACAAGTCTGTACCAGTATGGATGATCAAGCTGGATTTGACCATGGGCGTTGCTGCACTCTTTATAGTTTTATTTTACTTATGTTTCCTCTGCATAACTTTTTAGGACATTGTGTTAGTTTGTATTTGAAAGATTTTTTATAATTGCCTCACTTGTCAAAAGGATAAGTGCCAACTTTATGACAAATGGTTATAGTTGTTGGGGCCAAATTCATCCCTACTTACAGTTTTTGATGTTTGCACATTGGTTTTTTCTTTTTTGTGGCAATATATAATTTTGCAGGAATGAATTAGGTAGAATTTAGATAAATATCTACTTAAATTTTTTAAATAAAAAATAAAAACTTAAATGGTTATGAAAATGGAGAGTAATGCAGCACAATTCAAATAACATAGAAGTTGAATTAAGCTACATTTTATAATAATGTTTAAAAGATTCTGTCAACAAATATTTACTACATCAAACATATACCACTTGATAACGATGCAGCAGAATAAACTAGATTACTTGTAGCAATGACAAATATAAAATAAATGGAGTAAAGAGAAAAGCAATAACATAACCACTAGAGTTCCAAAATGGAGATTACAATGGAGCACACTCAACACTCACCAAAATCCCTAATACACCCAAATATTGAACTCGACAAAATTAATTTCTAAATGCAATTAGAAATTAATATAAAATAATTTAGAAAATAGAATTTAGAAATTCTATAATATTTTGTTGTATGAATTATAAATACATATGCATGTATTTATACATAAAGGTGAGGGAGGAATTATTGAAATTCCCGATGTGGGAATAATTAAGCATCACAAACAAATCTCCACCTTGATGCGAAATTGATCTGAACGCCAAAAGAAAAACTTCAGTTGTCTTTGCCAATTTTAAATAGTTCACAAAATGCAAATACCAACCAAACTCAAGCAATGCTTGAATTTGTTTAATGGAAGAGATTTAGTCATCATATCAGCTGGATTGTCGTTGGTACTAATCTTGCTTACAACAATATCACCTCGAGCAATGACCTCACGTACAAAATGGTATCGAATATCAATGTGCTTTGTCTTCTCATGAAACATCTGATCTTTGGTAAGGAAGATAGCACTCTGACTGTCACAACAGACTGTAGAAATCTGTAAGTCTTCACTAAGTTCACTAAACAGTCATCTCAACCATATAGCTTCTTTACAAGCCTCAGTAATAGCCATATACTCAGCTTCTATTGTAGATAAAGCAACTGTATTCTGCAAAGTAGCTTTCCAAGAAATAGCAGAACCACCAACTGTAAATACATATCCAGTAAGAGATCTTCTTTTATCAAGATCTCCAGCATAATCAGAATCCACATAACCGATGACTCCATCTCTGGTTCTTCTAAAATGCAAACAAACATCAATTGTACCTCGTAAATACCTCAGTATCCACCGAACGAATTTCCAGTGTTCTTTACCTGGATTGCTCAAATACCTACTGACTACACTGACTGTGTAGGCTAAATCAGGACGAGTACAAACCATTGCATACATCAAAGAACCAACTGCACTGGAATAAGGAACTCGAGACATATAATCAACCTCATCATCTGATTGTGGAGACAAAGCAGATGAGAGTCTAAAATGCGAGGCTAACGGAGTACTAACTGGCTTGGCATAATGCATATTGAATATGGACAGAACTTTATGTATATACCCCTTCTAACTCAAATAAAGTTTTCTCGCTTTTCTGTCTCTAATAATTTCCATACCCAGAATTTTCTTTGCTGCTCCCAAGTCTTTCATATCAAACTCTTCACTGAGTTCTATTTTGACTTGTCTAATTTCTCTTATATCTTTAGCAGCTATCAACATATCATCAACATATAAGAGAAGATACACAAATGATTCATCATGATTTCTCTTGAAGTAAACACAACTGTCATAACTACTTCTCTTGAAATCATGTGTAGTCATAAAAGAATCAAATTTCTTGTACCATTGTCTTGGCGATTGTTTCAGGCCGTACAAAGACTTCTTCAATAAACATACATAGTCTTCTTTTACTGAAACTGTAAAACCCTTTGGCTGCATATAAATTTCTTCTTCAAGTTCTCCATGTAAAAGTGCAGTTTTTACATCCAACTGCTCAAGTTCAAGATCGTGAATAGGTACAACGCCAACCAAAGCACGAATAGAGCTATGTTTCACAATAGGAGAAAATACATCAGTATAATCAATACCATGGATTTGGCTAAAGCCTTTAACAACTAACCTTGCTTTATATCTAGCTTTCTCAACTCTAGAAACACCTTCTTTTTGTTTGAAAATCCATTTACAATGAACGACTTTCTTATTTGAAGGAAGCTTCACAAGATCTCATGTATTATTGTTATGTAGAGACTCAATTTCTTTCTGCATTGCAATCACCCATTTATCAGAGTTGTTACAACTTACAGCCTCTTTAAATGTAGACGGTTCTTCACTAGAATCAATATCTTCAGCAACATTTAAAGCATAAGCTACTAGATCAGCTTCTGCATATCTCTGTGGAGGTTTAATTTCTCTTCTAGGTCTATCTTTAGCAATAGAAGATTGCATTGGTGCTTTTAAAGGTGAATCAGTATCACCGCCTTGAGGTAACTTAGAAGAAGCACTTGTTGAAGAAGTGCCAGAAGTAGATGCAACATCTTGATCAGGTCTACAAGATGATTTTAACCCAAACTCCACCTGCACAGGCAAACTCTGTTGAATTTTATTTGAAGACTGTATTTTAGAAGATTGTCCACTCAACATGGAAGATTCATCAAATATCACATCTCTACTTATAACAACCTTTTTAGTCTCGGGACACCATAACTTATATCCCTTAACACCAGGCTTGTAGCCAATAAAAATACATTTGAAAGATTTTGGTTCAAGTTTACCATCATTAACGTGAGCATAAGCAGGACAACCAAATATCTTCAGATCTGAATAACTGGCAGGAGTACCATACCGCACTTCTTGTGGTGTCTTTTTTAGAAGAGAAATATGCGGAGAGCGATTACCAATATGACATGCTAAAGCAGCAGCTTCAACCTAGAAGGATTTAGGTAAGCTTGCGTTAGATAACATACAACGCACCTTACTAATCAAAGTCTGATTCATCCGCTCTGCTACTCGATTTTGCTGACGAACTGTTAAGTGTCTAACAATTCCTTGTGTCTTGCAAAAAGAATTAAACTGACCAGAACAAAATTCCAAACCATTGTCTGTACGAAGATATTTTATCTGACGTCCTGTATGTGTTTCAATCATGTTCTTCCAATCTTTAAACGTAGAAAACACATCACTCTTTTGCTTTAGGAAAAATACCCAAAATTTTCTAGAAAAGTCATCAATAATGCTGAGCATATAAAATGCTTCACCTTTAGAAGGTACTTTAGCTAGACCCCAAAGATTAGAGTGTATATAATCAAGTGTTTCCTTTGTACTATGAACACCTTTTGAGAATTTAACACGTTTTTTCTTTTCAAAAACACAATGCTCACAAAATTCAATATCGGTAATTTCATGTCTGTAAAGAAGTCCTCTTTTGCTTAACTCGATCATTCCATTTTCACTCATATGCCCAAGACGCATATGCCAAAGTCGAGTAATGTCATTATCAGATAACGAAGGTGTAGAAACTGCTACATCACCAAGAATTATAAAACCCTATAAGACATAAAGATTGGCAGAATTTTTCTGACCTCTCATAACCATCAAGCTACTTTTACTGACACTTACAGCTCCACCTTCACCAGTGAACTTAAACCCTTTTGAAGTAAGAGTATTCAAAGAGATCAAACTTCTCTTTAAATCAAGAATGTGTCTCACATCAGAAAGTGTTCTAACAACTCCATCAAACATCTTGATTCTGATTGTTCCAATACCAACTATCTTACCTGATGAATTATTTCCCATCAATACTGTACCAGAAGACGTTGAATCATATGTTGAAAACCAGTCCCTATTGGGACACATATGAAATGAACATCCTGAATCAAGAATCCAATCATCAGATTTTAAATTGTTGTTAGAAGCAACTAGGAGTTCACCATCACTGTCAACATTTTCAATAACACTAGCTTCACCGGAGCATTCAAGTTGCTTTCCCTTTTGAAATGCAACAGTTCTCTTGTTCTTATTTTGTAACTTGTAGCATTCAGAAATAATATGACATTTCTTCTTACAATAATTGCAAGTTTTATTTTTATTTCTTGATTTTGATCGATTTCTCTGATCATCATCATTTTTCTTCTCTTGTGTTCTTCCCCGAACTACTAACCTCTCTCCAGAACTCTCAGCTTCACTAGTAATATGTTTAATTTTCTCTTTGTTGAACAAATTATCATATACTTCATCCAAAGTGAGAGTATCACGACTATATAATATCGTATCTCTAAAATTTGAATACGAGGGAGGTAGAGAACACAATAAAATTAAGGCCAAATCTTCATCTTCATAGCTAATTTCCATAGCTTCTAAATCGGATGTAATCTCTTTAAAACCAACTAAATGGTTATCTAAGGATCAAATGCAATTTTGTAGTTAAAGTTTTTGTCATGCAAATTTGTTCTAACCTTAACCATAAACCAACAGCAGTTTTCTCTTTCAAAACATCTTGCAAAATTTCATTCGACAAATGAAGATGTATTAAAAGTAAGAGCCTTTCGGTCCTTGATTTTCTTTTCTTCTTCAGTCAAAGAAGCAGACATTTTATTAATCTCTAATAAAGCTTCTTCTAAATCTATTTGGACAAGTACTGCCCGCATTGATGTTTCATAGTTGCCATAACGAAATATCTCAACCAAACGAAACACTAAATTCAAGATCTAATAAACTTGCTCTGATACCACTTGTCAACAAATATCAATAATTACATATTCGATTTGACCGATGGACGAATACGCAAGCATACGTTTCATGCTTGTTTGAGTGATAGCAATGAGATTCCTCAATATCATGCTAAGAATAGCTAGGATTTCCAGAAGAAGATGACATTCGTTTGATGAGAAATAAAAAGGAATATCGAAAATTCGAGTATGAACAAGGAAGTTGCTCTAAACAAGGATTGAAAAAGGTGAAAAGAACGAAAATAAGGTCGACGAGGATGTACTCATAACAAATGTGAAACTTAGTACAGAACAATTGGAAGATATCATAAGACCTTCGATCAAAGTACTTAAACATTTATCTTATATGTAGCCCCTCATGAAAATTGAACTTACTTTTATTTTTAAGGAAAAATCATGCTTATTGGCAAAAGATGTAATTTCAAATGTTGAAACATTAGGCTCTACGATTCATGGAACGCAATAGGAGAAAATAATGTTAGAGTCTCAATAGACGTGGCGATCGTTGATGTTGCCTTACCGATCAAGGTAAGAGATGACCTGACAACAACAAAATAATCGGTTGGATCTCATGTCCCATGGCCAAGCTAGTTAATGATTGTCAATGAGGAGATGAAGGTACTCTTTGAAATCAATAATTTTCTAATGTTTCATATATCTCTCATGAATCTTGATTAAATTAAAACTTACTTGTGATAGGTTAAACATAAGAACAAGATGAAAGACAAGAATAAAGTTGTTTTTGCCAATGTCTAATCTACCAATAGCTTTGAAGTTTATTATTCATTATGTAGAGTTAGTAATGACGATTGATAATAGTATTTCCATCCAACTGCCCGAGGGGCTCTTTGGTATAAGTCGCAAGAGTTCTGCATTAAGAGATGATATTATTGACTTTTGCAATATGAAAGAAGTGAAACATTATCGCGGTGGGTTATATGGCGTAAGTAATTTTTTTTTCTTTAGTTTATCGTTCTAAATTGTAATAAATTTTTAATAAAGCTAACATAACATAAATTTTTATAGGTATTTGCACTCATATTGTGTGGATTCAGAGCGCCGTGATAAGTATATTTCTGTGGATCCATCTTCAAGATCTTGTGGTCAATACACACAAGAAACTAGAACACGTAATCTTTGTTCAAGACTGACGACTACAACAAAAGATCAATTGGTTGTTGCTCTATATAATCCTCGGTGAGTAAAACTTTATTCATTAAAATTTTTTATATTAATACCTTTTGATTTCATAATTACTTGTGTATTTTTAATTAGTGCTCATTGTGAATCCATTCGAAGATATTGTTTATTACTTAGATTCATTACGTACAAGTTCGAAAAAAGACATCAGATTTATAACAAGCAAGTAAGTTATGGTTTGATTTTAAGTATGTTATGTATTTAGATTGAATATGTTACTTTTTCGTTTTTGTTATGTCACGTCTATTTTTTACATATATATGAAGGGCATTTGCAATATTTCGAGCTCAGAAGAGTTATTAAAAAAAAACATTATGAAAATCTACTAAGGAAAGTATAGTTTTATTCTATTTTTTTATTTTCTTCAATGAGAAATTGAGTATTGATTTAGTTATCTTTGTCTTAATTGTTACGTTGGTTTTCTCTTTGTCTCTATAGTGTCCATTACAATCAGATACAGTGGAATGTGGATATTACGTAATGTGATACATGCGAGATATCATAATGAACGATAGCACCATCATCATAAATGTGGTAGGTTATATCTATTGTTGAAATTATTTACCTTTTTCGACCTTCTCTAAGCATATGTCAATTTTGTGAATTTTAATGACAACAAAATTATGAATCTACAAGTGATACTAATTGATTTAACTCAATTGATAAGATTTTTCAGGAAGCATTAATCAAAAAGAAAATAGCTAAAAAATAGAGAAAAACCAAAACCGAGAGTTACATGGTTCGGAACGTAAGTCCTACATCCACGGGCACCTGAGGCGTAGCCTAGGTGAGGCAATCTTATTAGAAGATTTTTTTAGAACAAGTTCACAATTACAGAATCAATCAATAATACGAACTAAAAACGATACAAAACCATGCCGATTCGATAACTAATAAAATTGCCCTAAATTGCCTATGCAATTTCAAGAAATAAGGGAAAAAGGTTAAAGAGACACTTATAGAGAGAGATGGCCCCTTTCTGCTTCTTGATCTTCAAGAATCACAATCCTCGCATGGAATCTACACTCCAACGAACCAGCCTCAAACAATCTGGAAACAGGTTCTGTGAGTTTCGGCGATAAAAGCAACGGCGACAGAGACACCTTCGTCGCATTCTCTTCTCTGTGAGCAACAACGACAAAGACTCCCTCTCAGTCATTGTTTCTCCTCCTGCTAGCAACTGTGACGAAACTCTTCCTTCGACGCTGATTCTTTGCTTGCTAGCAACAGCGACAGAACTCACCTTCCGACGCTGAAGCCCTTCTGTCTAGCAATGGCGACGAAACTCCCCTTCCGTCGCTGATTCCTTTCTGTCTGGATTCAAACCTAGGCCAAATGCAAGAAATATGAGAAAATTCTCCAAGATTTATCCTCCTTTCTTTCCCTCTCCCCCAAATGAGTGTATAGACTTAAATACTTTCTCTTTTCCTTCCTTTTTGCACTAAACACCCTTGATTTCTTTGCAAGAAAAGCCTTCAAAAATTCAAACACTTTGGCAATCACTCAAAACCAATCAAATGCTTGATTAACTAGTGAAGTGTAAGGACCCGACCAAAACTATGAATCCCTGTTGCATCATCACCTGAGATCACAATATCATCAACATATACAATTAACAGGATAATACCTGAAGGAGA
>JBBMEG010055967.1:0-15640 GCA_037832605.1 Cyclanthera cordifolia
ATTTTATTTACTTTTAAAATATAGAGTTTCGTTCCTCCGATTTAAAGAAAATATAATATATTTTTATAGTTAAGTTCCCATGGGTTAAAAATAATTTTCTATATTTACTATGGTCGTGAAATTAAATATGTAAAAAATATTTTGTGTATATTAAATAATGTGTGATTTGAATCATAAATGATTGATTGAACTAAACTTATCTTATATATGAGTATGACATTGTTAATGACCAACAACATACAATAATTTTATATTTTATTAACTCCATATAGAATAAATTATGATCTTTAAAATTCGGAACATTGATTATTATTTGTTTACTTTCTTCAATCTATATAAATTAAATATTAGTTTTTAAAATTATATGGATTATTATTTTTTTTTTATTTTTTTTACATTTAAACTAAATTTACAATTTTGAAGCATAGGTGTACAATTCAAACAATTTTCTTCCTTGCCATTTTCATTATTTTTACCCTAAACATTTCCTATAATTGGACCCGACCTAGTTTACTTTGAAGCAAAGACCAAGTCAACTGGGTATTTCATCTTCCAAGCATACGTGTACAAATTCAAGAGCCCAGACACAATAAAGCTAAATTTCCGTGCCGGTTCTTATAGACCAAAAGTGGAAAAAGCCAACGCCGTCTATCAACGGATCTGCTCAAGTTCGGAACCAAGCCTTAGCCTCGGTATAAGGTTCGGAACCAGAACTCAGCTTTTGAAGTCCTCGAAGGCTCAGACAAGTGTGATGTTAACTTTGAGCAGTTCGAACCTGGGAAAATCTCTGATCACTAGCCCTAGAGGTCTTAAATCGACGCTGAATTTCAAGTTCCTCGATTTCAGGTGAGAATTTCGGCTGTTTTGAGCTATTTACTGAATTATTTAGGCTTCGTTTGAAACTGTGAAAAGTTTTCGTGCTTATTGAATTGAGTTTTTTCTTTCCCCTGTACGTGATAGTGAATTTGAGGACAAGATTTGTGATCAATGAAGATCTTACTTTCAGGATTTCGGAGATTGGTAATGCGGGCGTTGATCCGTCTCTTTGGTGGGTTTTGAGGCTGATTCGAGCTACTACAGAGCTGAATTCATCAGGCTGTAGAGTTTCCGTCTCTATTTTGCATATATAGGTTTTAATTACGTTCGATTTTTAGGATTTTCGTCGGTTTCTTGAGCATTTCTTTTGGTTTCGAGCTAGAAGATGGCGCAGAGTAACTGGGAAGCAGATAAGATGTAGATACTTCTCTTCAATTTTCCTTTTATCCACTATTAGATGCTTCCGTTACTATTTTTGTTCGAATTTCCTTCCATGACACTTTCTCATAATTTCTGGTTCAACTTCCAGGCTCGATGTGTACATTTATGATTACCTGGTGAAGAAAAAATTACATGCCACGGCTAAATCCTTCATGAATGAAGGAAAGGTAGCTCCGGATCCAGTAGGTAATACTTCAAAAAGATCCGTCTGTTCTTATTCAATACATTTCTTGTAGAATAAGAATTAGTTTGGTTCAACTCAGATTTTTCTCTATTTGTTATATTTTATCATACATCATAATTACACCGAGTGTGATCGAGAAACTTACTATTTACACTCAAGTTGAGTGTAAAGGATGGAGAGTGTTCGTATTGGAACTAGATTACTGTATTACATTTTTTCCTGCAATTTAATAGAACGTTGTATTGACAATATGAACCATGGCATATGATGATGTGCAGCAATTGATGCTCCTGGAGGATTTTTGTTTGAATGGTGGTCTGTATTCTGGGATATATTTATAGCAAGGACAAATGAGAAACATTCAGAACCTGCTGCAGCCTATATAGAGGTGGTTTTCTCAACTTATTATTGTTCAGAACCGGCCACAAAATTACTAGCCAAGTGAATAGAATCAATACCTAGTTCAACTGGATTCCATTATTTGTTGTCTATGTGGTACGTGCAGGCACAGCAAATTAAATCTAAGGAACAACAACTGCAGATGCAACAACTGCAGCTCATGCGTCAAGCTCAGTTACAACGAAGGGATGGTACTCACCCTACACTTGGTGGTTCACTGAATGCTGTTAATTCTGAAGGAATGCTAGCACAACCAACAGCAAGTGCTCTGGCAGCAAGAATGTACGAGGAGCGCATGAAGAACCCTAATTCAATGGATTCAGAGACATCCCAGCCACTGCTTGATGCAAGGGTGGCCCTCATGAAACCAGCTACAAATCATCCAGGGTATGTTTCCTGTTATTTTATTTATTCTGTCCGTGCTCGTTTTCTTGATCTTAACATGTAGATAAGGCATTCTTCTTGGTTCATTGAATAACACAGACAATTAGGAAACTCTGGAAGCATGAATGCAGCATTGCAGCAGATCCAGGCCCGAGGTCAACAGCCCGCGGTAATTGGTTTATTCAGTCTTTTTTACTGCTTTTGTTTCTTTCTTCGTATGTAGCTGTAGCGTTGATATACACTCTTGTATTTGTAGGATATTAAACCAGAGGTTAATATTGGTGGTCCTCAAAGGTCATTACCTATGGATCCATCTTCAGTTTACGGGCCAGGGTTAATGCAGTCAAAACCTGGAATAGGAAACACAGGTCTGTATCCTTTCTAAATATGCCCCTCCCAGGCTTTGTAAGTTGAGATTTTGCCTTAAATATTACAACATGACAAACTAATTTACAATTAGTATTACCAATTCTACCACAAAGACCTACACCTACAATAGACATTTTTAAGACCCAGAGAACTTCTAAAAATTAGCCTAATCAGAGTGAACTGGTGTTTGTAGAAGTTCTCTTTCTTCTAATTTGATCTTGAATGTAGAATATTTCTGATAAGCTATGTTATTCTTTGTAGATAATAATTTATCATTACTTTTCAAATAATTAGGGGAAGTGTGTGGCAATTGCTCGACCAATTCCTTTTACCTTTGAACAATTTGCAAAAGCATGATATTTAATTGTTCTATATAACTTTTTGCTGCTTTCTTAATGAGCGTGTAATAAATCTTATCAAACCTGCCTGGCCTGTTTGTTATGCGCTCAGAGTTGGATAGAAGATACCTGGCTTGAACTCTGCTGCTCCATTTGCTCACTAAGTTAATGGAGATAACTTACTTGGAGTGCTTCTAATCACTTTGTTTCTGTGTTTCATTCTCCATATCTTGAAAAGCTTGTGTTTATTTTTCAGGATTGAACTCTGGAGTCAATGGTCTACCATTGAAGGGGTGGCCTTTAGCTGTAAGTTATACTTCTCCCTTTCTTTAGATTAAGGACGTTCAAGTGTGCTTTCAAGTTCACAGTTTCTTTTCCAAAGCAGGGTATTGAGCAAATAAGGCCAGGTTTAGGTGCACAGGTTCAAAAACCTTTCCTTCAAAGTGCTAATCAATTTCAGCTCTTACCGCAGCAACAGCAGCAACTCTTGGCACAGGTCCAAGCACAAGGCAATCTTGGTAATCCGCATATGTACAACGACATGGATCCTCAAAGATTTAGAGGATTGCAAAGGAATAACTTAAATACAAAAGATGGTCAACCAATTGCAAATGATGGATCAATTGGCTCGCCCATGCAGTCAACTTCATCAAAGGTAAGTTTTCCTTCTGAAAGTGCACAGGTCATCGCAAATCTGAATACATTCTTCATTGATTAATGTTAAGGTAACCCTAAACTGTTAAAGGCGCTCTTCGCAGATGAATATTCCACAAATGCAACAGTCTTCTTCTCAACAGCAGGATGGCCTACATTCTCAGCAAGTACCACAGGTTCTGCCTATTCTTATGACACATTGACACCACAACTTATTTTCTTTTCCTTGCACTCCATAAGTTCAAGGAAATTAATCTTTCCATTTCTAACCTATCCGAGTCCCGTTAATAGCATTCTTTAAGATTTCATAACTAGAATATTCCTTTCTACACATTAGCAAAACTACTAATTCTTAATTGAACGGTGGTCACAGAGCCGAAAAAGGAAGGGCCCTTCATCATCTGGAGCTGCTAACAGTACTGGAACGGGGAATACCATTGGACCTAACTCCCAGCCATCAACTCCATCAACTCACACTCCTGGTGATGGAGCTGTTATTGCACCTAATATGCAGAATGTTAATAGCATGCAAAAGGGTAGTTTAATTTTATATGGGAATGATGGACAAGGTGGTCTTGCATCATCCACAAACCAGCTGGTAAAGGAACTTATTACTTTTGTTATCTGCTTAATAAAGAGAAACATTCTAACTATGCATCTGTATGGTTATGTTAAAGAATAACTCTCAAACAGGCTGATATTTGGTTAAATCCCTAATGGCTGGTGGAGTGTGTGTGAGCTTGATACTTGGAACCAATATCTTTTTTTTAGTTTTCTTTCTTTTCAAATCTATGTGCTAGAATTTAGATTCCAATTGTTACCACCACTTTCATACCGTTATCTTTACTATGATTAAGTTATTGTGATGGCAGTAGTCAATTATTTTGTATGTTTCATGTTTCAAATTTGGCTTTGTGTTCTTAACCTTATGTAGAATATCCTAAATTTTGTGCTGAAATATTATTTCCATTCAATAGTGCCTTATGTACTTGACTTGATTAGTTTGTTTACTAAAATATTTCATTATTTCCCATTTCAGGAGGACATGGATCATCTGGGAGATATTGGCTCCTTAGATGATAATGTGGAATCGTTTCTCTCACATGATGATGGGGATGGAAGAGATTTGTTTGGCACGTTGAAGCGGAACCCTTCGGAGCATGCTGCAGAAAATTCAAAGGGTAATCCATGATTGCTTTATTCAAACATTGGTCATGGAAGTCCTGGTTGATATACTATACCATTGATTTTTTTTCCCTCCCCCATTTTAGGTTCTTCTTTTAGTGAAGTTAGTTCCATGCGTAAAAGCAACAGCAAAGTTGTGTGCTGTCATTTCTCTTCAGATGGAAAGTTATTGGCAAGTGCTGGTCACGACAAAAGGGTATTAAACATTGAATTTCTTCCGTGTTCTTTACTTCAGATACCGATCTGGATTTCCTTAAGAGAAATGTGAACTCCTTTGAAATTGCATCTTTATATGTGTTAATGAGCCATCCATATTACTATTATTTTTAGTGTAATGGGATTATCTTCTCAACTTTCTTTCTTTTGAACGCGTGCCACTTTAGCATTGGCTTGTGTAAAATTTATGTATTATTTTTCAGAGACGCAATAGTGATGCTTCAATCTTGCATAGTAGTGCTGCACAATTCTCTTTCAATTCCTTTTATGTTATTCAGAAGGCAGTTTCAGGGTACTTCGATTGAAATAGCAAAGAATTAGAAAAAGAAATACTTGCAAATAAAAATTTAGTCCAAAGTACATAATTTGGATAGTATGCTAGCAAACCCTTGGAAAGTATCGTCATCAAGACATCCAAAAGGTTCATATAGTATGCTAGTACAAATAAATGTCTGTATGTCCATTTTTTAACAATTATTTTCATTATAATTATTTTATTAGGTTTTTATCTGGAACATGGAGACATTGCAAACGTTAACCACACCAGAGGAACATACTCTTATCATTACTGATGTTCGTTTCAGACCCAATTCAACTCAGCTAGCAACATCTTCCTTTGATACAACTATTCGACTTTGGGACGCAGCACAAGTAGGTTTATTCTGTGAACTTTTCTTACAGAAGATGCAATTTTCTTCATAAGTTACACTCTCCCTTCTTATTATAATGCCTGTGGTTGATCGCTTCTTGCAGCCAACTTATAGTTTGCATGCATATACTGGACATAACGCTCAAGTGGCATCTCTTGATTTCCACCCTAAGAAGAATGAAATCTTTTGCTCTTGTGATGCAAACAATGAGATTCGCTACTGGCACGTCAGTCAAGGCTCTACCCATGTCTCCAAGGCTAGTCCAATGATTCCATCCATGTATTTTTGTTGAATAATGTTAAATCACCAATCAACCTAAAAACTCAAGCGGATGAGTTGGGTAATTAATTATATCAACCTACACTCCCTTCACACGTGGGCTTGAAAATTTGAAAAATGCCCTATAGGTAGAATTCAATTTTAACTAGAGAGGACATTGACTCGGCAGGGACTCGAGCTCAGGGTCTTCTTCTTTGATACCACGTTGAATTATGTTAAATCGTCACTTAAGTTGACGAGTTGGAGTAAATTTAATTATATCAACCAACAATTTCGTTCTTTCAAAATTTTAGTCCACTGCAGTTTTTTTGTTAGCAGTTCAATTTTTGGTCTAAATGCAAGTTTGTGAACCAGGGTGGCTCTGGCTCGACTCAGGTGAGATTTCAGCCAAGAATAGGGCAATTTCTGGCTGCAGCATCAGATAGTGTGGTTTCTATCATTGATTTCGAGTCAGACAGACCAACACTGTCATTCAAGGTAAAAAAAATAAAGTTAATTTTGAGAAAAATTACTGATTTAGTGTTCTTTTTCCTGCATTGCAATTCTCAGTTATGTTATGCATATGATATATATCCAGTATCCATCTATCACAATGTATGCGTATTTTTTCAATTTAAAGGTAGGATTGTAATTTTAACATTCATTAAAAAATGTGGGATCTAATATCTATAGAATTCTCTGGAAAACAGTTCAGCAGTGAAGTCAAGTAATCCTGAACAAAGTTATTTTATAATTTCATATTTAAATTCGTAGGCCAAAAATTATTTTCTTGCCATTTTTATTTTATTATTTGGTTCATTTTCACGATAATTATAAATCTCAAAAACCGTATACCATTTTGGTTTCTTATTTTTAAAACTTTACGTGATACAAATTAAACCAATGTTATATCTGATGCAGTTTTCTTGCATGTTTATAGAAGATTAACAATGAGTTATTTTCTTAGGGTGCCTTGTTTGTAGAAAATTATACATATGGTATAATAGCTGAATAATCCCAAGGGGTGACGTAGTGATCGAAGACTTGTACTTTGAAGGTGTTCTCTCTTCAAGGTCCCAGATTCGAGATCGACTATAATTTGTAGACACCTCCTTTGTC
This sequence comes from Cyclanthera cordifolia, assembly GCA_037832605.1. NCBI lineage: Eukaryota > Viridiplantae > Streptophyta > Magnoliopsida > Cucurbitales > Cucurbitaceae > Cyclanthera > Cyclanthera cordifolia. The sequence goes on from JBBMEG010055967.1 coordinate 7,014, forward strand.
TCCATTCCTAAGATGTCTCATGGTGCTTGACCAAGGGATGAGCATGGTTACCCCGAGTATAGTGGAGCAAAGTTTCAATTTTTCGATTTTCAAAAAAGAAAACCCCGAATAACCAATCAAGTTATATGATACTCTCAAATGAACCTTTAACATAATAGGAAAGGATCTTTTTTTCACGCTGATGCAACTATGCTTAGTATACTACCAGGGTGTAGACCTGTGGCTATTAAGGTTTGGAAAGACTATTAGACTAGATATACGTTTTAGTTCACATTTGAATTTTTTTTTTTTTTTCTTTCAATTTAGTCTCTCACCCTTGGTAAATGTTGAAGTTAAACTTGCTGGCCCAGACAATCACCGATATATGTTGAAGTTAAACTTGACTAGTGATACATTTTTGCCATTCGAGATTAGAGATAGCATAATCTTGGGAAGTTTGTTGAGAGAAAACTATTTATCCTCCCAAAATCTGATGTTAAGACCATTGCTGAAAAAAAAAACTACTCTAGATGCCTATAGATCTTTAAGATTAAGAATGTCTCTGCCTGATTAATACACTTCACAGTTGTAGGGAGAACCACCAATCAGTTCATATCCTGTGGCACAAAACTCTTATCAACTGTCATATTTCTCTGTGGGTATCGTCCTTTTCAATGGGAAATCCTTGGAGCCATTTATAGGTGGGTGGGGTATATTCTTATTACTAAGATCCCAAGATCCGCTATCCTGGATATCATGAATTGTTTTACATTTTTCCAAGCAACCAAGTGGAATCCTCATTGGGTTTGATGCTACCCCATAGAAGGTCCCTCATATCTTTCTCCTCAAGATGATAAGGGGGCTTTGCTGTTTTGCTGGTATTTGACAAGGGAGGAAGAGTAGGATTTTTAGAGGGTGTTATGAAAATCGGAAAAAGACAATCAAGAAAATAAAGAAAAGCATGAGACAAGACACAACAATATACGTGTTTCAATAACGATGTGTTAGCTATGTTCACGGACATAGTAAAAACTATTTTATTAAAGAGATAAGAATACTAATGTTTGGTCAAATGAGGCTAGAGTTTTTAGAGATTTTATATAGTACACTATCATAAAACTCTAATACAACATCTGGCCAAATACAGAAAAGTCCAATAAGAAAGCATAAACCTAGTTACTTGTTTCGACTTGCTCGTTGGTCGGACAACGAGACTCAAACTAAGTAATCATAGGGTAACATAGTTCAAAGGTATCTCGGCCGAGGGTTTAGAAATCTTGGAAGGAGGTTTGAAAGCTTGCTAGATTTTTGTAATAGGGAGGATGCTGGATATAATGCATATTTATGGCCACCTTCTTCATCATTGTTTTTTGTTACCAGCTTAGTCTTATTCTTTTGGATTGAAATCTGTCTTGTAGTTAGTATGTAGAACTCCGGCTTTTTTTTTTTATGGCCATTCTTCATTTCAGTTTCATAAAGAAAAGGTTTGGGCGGGGTTCCTAGTAAAGAGTATTTCTGCACCTTGTAATTAGTTCCAAAAGTCCTACACTCAAACTTCTTTAGTAGTTTTGATTACGTTGAAGATGTTAACTAGCATTTCCTTGTTGAAAGAGGATATAAGAGTGACGGGTTTTTCATAAAATTGGAGCTGGAGCTTGGCGACAGAGATGTTTCTTACATTAAACTAGTATAAGCCCAGTCAAGATCTTTCGAAAGAAATCTACAAAGAGCATGGGGAGTGATTATGAAATGATCAAAGTCATCGACCATAAAACCAGATAGAAACAAAAAGGGACGATGGTTTTGCCTAATACCCTTTTCTGTCAGGTGTTTGTTTCAAGGTTTTATGGAGCTTTATATATGAGTTTTTATAAATATTCTTCAAACATCCTCATCCAAACGAACTATTACCACAATTTCTCATTCAAAACCACTCAAAATAACCCCTCATTTCTAATCATTCAAAATAACCCTTCATGCAATTATTCATTCAAACACCCCCGGTTTAAACGCAAGGCACAAAAAAAAACTCTGTTAGTAAATGTTTTTTAATTAATAAGGAACAAAAATCCTAAGCACAAGGATATTTGCCTTCAGGATTGGTAAAACCTTTTTTTAATTAATCACAGGAAGGTGTGCACTTTTTTACTTGATCAATGGGAGTGGTTACCTCTCGTATAGTGGAGCTAAGCTTCGATTACCTGGTTCAAAAAGAAAAAAAAGGGAAAATTATCACTATAGATTCTCATGTGTAGGTAAGTTATTTGTTTAATTTTACAAATGTGGCCTCGTAATCACAGCTACTAAAACTAACCGTAGTACTGTTTGAAGTAATGAAATTGTAAAAAATTTATATGATAAGAAGTCTACAATTTCTTCAATGAAATTGAATTATTCAATGAGTTTATTATTATTATTATTATTATTAGTAAACTGGGAAATCAGAGTTTTGTTCTCTTATATCGAAGAGTACCACGTTCTAAGGTCCCAGGATACTCAAGGGTTTTGCAGTTTAAAAGGTTCCTATCTGTCTCGAACCAAGAATATTCGAGGAAGCATATCTCGAAATGCGCAGTTTTCGACTAGCTACTCAATGAAATTAACTTCACCATTTTAGTTTCTTCCAAATAAAAAAGGAGTAATAGGAATGTTAAATAAGTTCAACTGCTTTTGTTCCCAAGTTATTAATAATAGTTAGATAAATTCAATTAGCTTCTCACTTACAAGTTACAATTTTATGGAAGTGGCCAATGAGAGAATGATTTTCATCACTTTTCAGGGTCACTCATCAGAGGTACATTCTGTTTGTTGGGATACTAATGGAGATTATTTAGCATCTGTAAGTCGAGAATCTGTCAAAGTTTGGTCGATCGCCTCTGGAGAATGCATTCACGAACTAAATTCCAGTGGAAATATATTCAATTCTTGCGTTTTTCATCCAAGCTATTCCTCACTCTTGGTTATCGGCGGTTACCAGGTAAATGGCCTTCAATTATTCATTCTCTCTTCATTTCTTAGCTTTACTTGTACCTTTACAATTATTCGTTCTGTCCTAAAAGCATTACGAGCCTATCTTTCGGTAGAGTATCCATAGTCAATTAGTTGTGGTTCTATCATGGTGTGTCATTTTCAAGCCCATAGTTTTTTATAGTAAGAAGCTGTTTCTGTGTGAAGATGAGAACATTTTATGTGGCTCGATAAACGATATTGAAGGTTAGTGTTTAAAGTTGTCTTATACAGCCTTCCTTAACAACTAAATGTTGTAAGGTCAGACGGTTTGTTTTGTGAGAATAGTCGAATTGCACATAAGTGCCCGGACATAAATGTTTAGAGTTGTTTGACATCAATTATGTACTTGGTTCTTATATGTTTGTAACCCGATTCAATCTGATAAATTTTAGTCATTGGAGCTATGGAACATGGCCGAGAACAAGTGCATGACAATGCCCGCTCACGAGTGCGTGATTTCATCGTTGGCTCAATCACCAGTAACAGGAATGGTCGCCTCTGCGAGCCACGACAAATCTGTCAAGATATGGAAATAAGAGTACACAACTTCTGAGAGGCATTAGGTGAGTCTGTTAAATTTCAATTATACAAATCTAGTTGCCTTTTTTTTTTTGTTCATTTTTATCAAAACTGCAGCTAAAAAGGCTGAAAATGGAATTCTAAAAAGGACAATCAAAGTTGAAAAAGATGGAAAAAGAAAAAGAAGATGAAGAGTTCTTTGTTGTGTTAAAAGATTTACCTTCCATTTTTCTTCATTTAGAGTTATGGTGGGTAACAAGCTTGTGTGATGTTTTTCATTTCTTGTTGTCAAGGTTTCTTGTTGCTCATGTGTTAGAATCTTTTTTCTTGGAAACAAAAATACGATCATTAATCAAATGAAAGTGTTACAGGAAAGACCGGAGAGAGCCATTTTCTGTTGTCGAATGAATTTTAGAAATTGAATACGCGTTTAATCGCACCGTTTTAATCAAGCGTAATTCGATGTTTAAAGGATTTAGTATGCTTCTTCTCATTATTACTATTTTTCTAACTTCACATCAATAGTTTTGTCATTACATTTGTTAAATTCTATTTTGTTATTAGTATTCTTACTTTGGTATCGTCAGCCTTCTTTGATTTTCTTAGCTCTATTTTATTTGAATTAGCAACATTTGGAGGGGACTTTAAACATCTGTAAACTCTTCGTTCTCTTATATTTTCTTTGTTTATTTTTCCTTTCAATAAATTTTTCATAAATCAAAAACACAAAATAATATTTGAATATTTGTTTTAATTGGATAATCAGGTCAATTTTCTGGGCATAATGTTTGTAATATTAATAGAAAACTCGTCACGTATATATAATCATCTCATTAATATTTATTAAATAAAACAATAAATTAACAAAGGAATATAAGTGACAGCAATATGAAAGAATAAAAAATTCTTACACTCAATCTTCATGCACATGGGGGATGATACTGTCACATGTGCGGTGCCGTTTGCTGCCACGTGGACAAATCAGATTTTGCCACATTTCTTCGTTGATAGTCAGGCAAATCATTGAGGACGAAGAAAGAAGCGAAATACTATTTTCTTTAATGACTCAAAGTTTGCTGTCTTGGTACCAGGACCAGACAAACTCAAGAACGTTAATGCGCGTGGGGCCCACTTTTTAACTTTTTATTAATTATTTAATGAATAGCAATAAAAATAGGGTACTCAAATTTAAAAAAAAAATAAAATAAATAGTGGAAAAGTACAAATTGAATAAAATAAATTAGCTACAAACTGGCAGATAATGTGGAGGTTGCATGGCTGCATCCACCTCTCAATGGTCGCATACTCTGAACCTATTTGTCTTGTCCTTTATTCCTCTTTTTTTCCATTTTTAATTTCTTCTTTAATAATTAAAAATCCAAAAAATAATAAAAATCCTAATATTCATACTCGAGTGTGTTTTTTTTTTTAATTATTGAATCATAATAATTATTATTAAGGATGCTGACATTTAAAATTGTAATCCCTTCGTTATTAAATATACAATATTAATTATTTATTGGAATTCTACTTTTTTTTGTTCAATTTATATGTAAGAATTAGATTTTGTAGAACGTAATAATAATATTTGCCTACCAATATATCAAAATATTATAAATTTAAAGATGAAAATATGCATGTATGCATAATGCAAATGACGCAGATGTCAATAATTACTCCATAATAATAATAAAAAGTATTTAGAATTTAGGTTTTGTTTCTTGTAAATTAATTGATTTTGTGGAAATTAAAATTTTTAAATCTGTAGAAAATTGCGGATTTTAATTGAAAATGTTTATTAATAAGAATTTAAATGGGAATTGTTTATTTGAAGAAAATTTTGAAGAAACTAATTCAAAACATTACTTTGGACAACTTTTACACGACGTGGATCGTCAGAGCATATTCTATGACTCTAACACTAGCTAGGCCCTTGCCCAAAATTTCATGAGTGGGGCGTGACAATTGTCCACATTCACACAAAGTGCGAATCAAGGGGTTTATAGGGACAAACGAGGCTCGATTCTTAAGTGTCTGCGTCGAGTTATGCTTGGTCCTTTTGGACTTGGGATCAAGCTTACCCAATTGCCTTATGTCATTGGCTGGACTATGCCCGACTCATATGGGACTCGAGGTCGAGCTTCACCCGACCCTATTGGTTGAGCCTATCCCACGTGGTCGATTAGATGGGCATGGACCAAGGTTCTTTGCATTGTGGGTCCTTCTTTCGATTTTTGGACTTTATTGAATTTTCTCTCTTTCATAATTCTCTTAGTCTCGTGTACTTACTCAACATTGACTATGAGTTATGCCTATGTAACAAGTAACTTTAATAAGTATTTAAATTTGTATTTGTCTAATAAATCCTTATATACTTGAATTTCAAAATAAATAAATAAATAAAAAATAAAAGTTAACTTTCACAGACCTTTTTCTTCACAATTTGACATTTTTATTTCATTAGACACGAATGAATAATATCTAATGAATTTATTAGCTTGAAAATGTAAATACTTATTTGAGATTTTTGAAACAAAAAAAATTTACATTTTCAAAAAATAAAATAAAATAAAAACGAGAGGATATGCTTAGATTGAGATTTTAAGAGTATTTAGAATTAATATTTAGAATGAAGATTTATTTTGATTATTTAAAGATAATGATTGAAATCAAAAACTCGTTCGGTTGTAATTTTTGTATAAATATTAGTAAATACTAATATCAAATGTCCCTAAGTTACCATGTTCATGATATATATATATATATATATATTTATTTATTTATTTATTTATTTATTTATTTATTTGTGTGGTATGGAATATAAAAACGGAATATCCTCGTCCACATCCCATTTTTAATGCGTGTATATTTATTTTTTCACCTCTCTTATCACAATTCATAACACTAACAAGCAATGGCAGAGGATTTCCTATGATAAATTTTTGTCGTCGTCCAAAGAGAGACCGTGGGGGATGGGGGTTATTTTTCCTTACACTTTTATGCCTTTTTCAAAATTTATTTTCAACTGCCTTTCAAAATTGACTTATTTATATAAAAAATAAATATTTAGTTTTTTTTTTATTTTTAGCATAATTTGGAATATTTGCTCTTTTTGTATCTTCAACTCAAATAATCTGGGCTTTTATTTTTATTTTTATTATTTTTGTTGAGTTTTAACTACAATTGGCAACGCTACTTACTATCTGCGATAGGATTTCATCTTGTAACTAACATTTATATATATTTATTAAAATATAATTCATTTTCCAACCTACAGTAGATGATTATTTTTATTTATGCTCATATTGACTGTTGTCTTAGAACATATCACCTGAATGTACAATATTAGAATGTGAAGCAAGGGTGAAAAGAAAAACAAAAAACTAAGTGAAAAAAGAAACAAAAAGCTCACTAAAACTATGTTTTGTACTTTTTTTCAAGTTATATAATTATTAGGGTATGGAGACTCGAGCCCATGATTTAAGTGTTGGAGATTTCATTTTTTTGATATTGGAAACGTAGAAAGTCCTCCGAGCATTTATAAGATAAAGTGAATTATTCTTTACATTGTCAATTTATTTTGAAATGAATATCTACACTTTATAATATGATATCAGAATTTATAAACCATTAATATTTTATCAAATAAAAATGAAATTAAGATAATACACTAACGCCACTCTTATTGCAAAAGTATTTGGATATTATGTTATTTATTAACATTGTTGTTTCTGGTTTAATAAAATAAAAATCCTTACAACAAGTAAAAACGAAATTGAAAATTAGACAAAAAATTAAAAAAAATAAATCCTTACAACACGAAGAGTATATTTACTCAAAAAAATAAAAAAAATAAAAAAATAATAATAATAAAGGTAAAGAAAAAGCGTGAGTGCTCATCAGCATTTCATGATCTTTTTCGAATTTGAAGGACTCTGCCTCTGCCCTTAATAAGGACCACCGCCCCAGGGCTGCCATCTTGGAGGGGACGGAACGCCCTCCAAATCGGGGAAAAAGTCCATCTTCTTTCTCTTATAAATATTTTATTTTTATTTACATACTTATTTTATAATAGTTAATGCTTTTTTATTTTTTGTTTTTTAAATTTAAGTCTATTATTACTGTATAACGTAATACTTTCATGTTTATATCATACTTGTATTTTTTTAAATAAAACTAAAAGTGAAATTTTAAAACAATAACTTCGTGGTTGGTTTATGAAATTTAGTGATAATTCATATACTTATTTAAAGAGAAAATTTAGATAAATATAGACTTAAATTTCAACAAACCAAAATCAAATGATTATTAAATAAGGCTTAAATTATCAAACACACTTCTAAACTTTTGAGTTTTATCAACATTATCCTTGAACTTTGAACGGTTTAAAAAATACTCTTTAATTTTATAAAATATTTCAAAAATACTTTAAAATTTAGATGAAAGTCGTTAAGGTTTGATTTTAAAAAAATTTCTTGAACTTTAAAAGTTAAAAAAATACTCAACCTTACAAACTATTAAAACATTTTCAATGTTTTGAATGAAAAATGTTTAACATTTTATTTGAATAAATATATCATTGACCGTTGAGAAAATATTTTTGAACAAATTTATTCAAAAATGATTATTCTTTCGTCTTACTTTATGTATTTTTTCTTGTGACAATAATCATATATAATTAGAAATATAGTAATCACAATTTGATCAACTAAATTCCATAAATTCAAAAATCATAATCTTAATCAACTTTTGATTAATAAAAAAATATAATATATATATTGTAGTTGGGACGACAACAATAATTGAGATGAGTTTGAAAACTTAAAATTGTATACATATATTCAATTTTTTAATATGAATGATAATTTATAATTGTTTTACTTGATGGGATCGATTTCTAACTTTAATTATTTAAATAAATTTAACTTCCTAAATGTTTAAATTTAATGTCAAATTCTATATATGAATAATAAATTTGAATGATTTCATAATCGCTTTCAAATTAAGATTTTGTATGCAACGATTGTCTAAAATGAGCAACCTAGTGGTTGAGGCGTGAGACGTGTTAGACACGATTTCTCAAGCGTTTGGGTTCGTGATCATTAAGAATGTTTAAAATA
>JBBMEG010055978.1:0-15639 GCA_037832605.1 Cyclanthera cordifolia
GGTCATACAGTGAGAATTTGGCCTTGAAAACATCAAAATTGGACTCGGAGCATCGAAATTACCCAAAAAACCCTACCAAAAAATTTTCCGGCGAGTTGACGGCGGCGCGTGGCCGAAAGACGGTGGCTGACGGCGGCACGTGGGGTGAAGGTCGTCGGTGCGTGAAGCTGACGCGCGAGGTGGAGGCTCTGCAAAAAGGCGACACGCGGCAGGCTCGGAGTCGCTGGGCAGGTTCGGCCGACCACTCCTGCAGGTTCGAAACACGCGGGCGAATCCGAAGCTGCTCCCTTCTGACAATGGCAGTGGCTGTCGGCGCTGAAAACCGTGCCAACGATTGGCTGTCAGACGCTGTCGGCGTTGACACGTGGCGGCAAGCAAGTTGGAATCCGGCGACGGCACTGAGATCTATGCCAATGATTGGCTGTCGGCGCTGGGATCGATGTTTTCGGCGGTTGTCAGAGGCAATGATTACCTTGTCTGACGGATGTCGGCGGCTGTCGGAAGGCAATGATAGCTCTTGTCTGGCGGCTGTCGGGGGCTGTCTGAAGGCCAATGATTGGCTGTCAGGCGGTGTCGGCGGCTGTCGGATTTTGCTGACAACGAGAGGGACAAAAAGCTGACGGCGCTGAAATTTGTAAAAACACTCAAAACCTAATGATGCTGTCCATTTTGGATTTTTATATAAGGACAAAAATACCTGCAAAATTACCAAAATACCCCTAGGGTTAAAATTGACAATTTCAACTCTAATTTTCCAATTCCGACTTCACAACTTCTGAGATTTAACTTTAAAAACTAATTTTAACTCAAAATAAATTCTAAACCAACTTCTGGGATCCCCGGTAAGCCCAAAAAAATTACAAAACTGACTTTGTAAGCGGGGACGAAAAACCCGGGCTGTTACAATATTCCCCCCTTAGGAACTTTCGTCCTCGAAAGTGAACTAAGGTAAGAATAGCTCTGGGTAGTGGGCCCGCATGTCATCTTCTTTCTCCCAAGTGGCCTCTCTCTTTGCTTGGCTTTTCCAAAGCACCTTGACCAAACCGATTTCTCGATTCCGCAAAACTTTTCTATCTCTATCCAGAAACTCAAATCTTCGTTTATCTGCAACGGCTCATGATCGATGATATGGGTAGGGTCGTGAACGTACTGCCTGAGCATCGAGACATGAAAAACATCGTGCATGCTGGACAAGGAGGGAGACAAAGCTAAGCGGTATGCGACTGCTCCAATCCTTTCAAGAATCTCGAAAGGTCCAATGAACCTAGGGCTAAGCTTGCCCTTGGTTCCAAACCTCATAATTTCTTTCATGGGAGAAACCTGGAGGAAAACATGATTCCCCACCTCAAACTCCAAATTTCAGCGTTTGACATCTGCATAACTTTTGTGTTTCAAAAAAGTTTCATAACGGATGGTATCTGAAGTAGATGATGGTTGATAAAGTAATCATTGGTTGTGTAAATGTAGAGCTTAGTACAAGAGATTTAGACACACAAATTGAACTTGATGAAGTGCATGCAAGATGGGCTTAATTCCTTGGATGCTACATATGAGAATTCAATATTTTTTGGACAACTGCATACTTTGAAAAAAAAAAGTTATTCTTTTTATGTGTACAATCAATTTTAGAAATAGCAATTCATTTCATTTAAAGCTCATATACTCTAATTTTTTATATACAAATTAAAAAATGTGATTTCATACTTTTCTTGGTGGTTTTGAATTATGTAAAACACTAAGTACTTGAAATATAATTATCTTTAATGTCGAGATGTTTAAACGGTTCTATGTTATTCGAATTCAGTCTAGAAAAATAATAGGATACAAGATGAACATGATAGATGGGACGAAATGAGATATATATATATATATATATATATATATATATATATTCCTTGACGTTTTATATGTGTCAATTTTATATTTAAATGATGCGTATAAACAAAATCAACTGAAGTACATTTTCTTGATGCTTTGCTAAACATTAGATGACGTTTGCCAACCTTCAACTTAAGGACATTTACTTGACGCTTTTTGCAACATTAAATGACGTTATCAAATCGTCAACAAATATACATTTACTTTACGTTTTTCCTAATAATAGTTGACATTCAGAAAACCTCACCTAAACATTTGTTTGACGTTTATAGAATGTCAACTAAACTTTTGCTTAACATTAATGGAATGTCAACCAAAACATCACTTGACACTTATAGAATGTGATTCACTTAAAAGTTAACCTTTGTAACACATCAACTATAATATTGGATGACACTTTGTTGAGCGTCAATGATAGTAACTTTAGTTAACAATAGGTCGTTGACGTTTTTTTAAATGTCAACTCTACATAATAGTTGTTGTTTTACGTGCATCAATTAATCTAGTTTTTGAAGTAGTGATATGTCACCCTCACAATCAATTCAAATATAGGTGAACGAGTCATCATCGATAATACTAGGCAATGTTTCTATGACCCCGTAACCACAATCTTGCCCAGTATCAACTTTATCATGAACATGATCTTCAACCATTCTTTGTGGAGGTATCAAAACTACTAACTCACGAGGATCAAGTGGATCTTTTATATATAATACTTGCTTAGCTTGAGTGGCTAAAATTAAGGAGTTAGATTTATGCCCAATGCGCTTAGATTGTAAATCTAATGTCATCTACATTAATTCCATAATTATTTTCCACCCAATCACATTTGAATAAAACAACTGTAAAATTATGATAATCAAGCTTTCAAATTTTTTGAAGTACGCCATAAAAATTAATTTATGACATAATTGAATTTTTGTCCTTCAAACTAGAAACTTGCAAAGTTTCTACCATTATCATAATTTCAGTGTTCATCACACTTCTAAAATCATCTCGATTTTTTGTATGATATTGAATGAAATTGATCATATAACTACTATAAGTGGTCACTTCTGAATGAGGCCCATTTGATACCTACCTCAACGTATATGAAATAGAATTGTTCTGAACCTCTAAAGCGAGCCCAACACGATCACCCAACCAACTATTGAATTTTCAATTATGTTCGTCTTCAAGCAATTTTTTATTTTTAGACCTACTAGGATTCAATTTAGACAACATTTCAATGTGTTGATCTACAAATGGAAGCACAACGTGCATGTTATGTAATACATACAAATGAGCTTGATCAATCATATCCTTAGTTGGTGTTTTATAATTGACAGCAGATAATGATAGATCAATCGTATTTGCATCTACCTTATTTGATGATCGAAATGCAACAGATACAACTTCTTGTAAAAATTCAGACAAAAAATCTATCGACTCTTCTACTATATAACTTCTTCAATGCATCCCTCCGGTCGATTTCTATTACAAACATGACATTTCAAAATCTTCATATTTCTTTCGAAATGATACATCCACCTCAAATAAACTGGTCCACAAAATTCTATATCTCTTACAAGATGAACCACCAGGTGAACTATTATTGTGAAAAATGACGGTGGAAAAAACTTCTCCAATTTACATAAAGTGACTACTACATCATCTTGCATTCATTTCAACTTAGTTGAATCTATTGACTTAGAATATATAACATTAAAGAAAAAGCATCGACGAACGATAGTGTATCGAACATGTTTAGGCAAAATACTACTAAATTTCTACAAGTAGTAGTTGTTGCATCAAAACATGATGGTCGTGCGATTTTAGCCCGTAAAGTTTCAAATCAACAATCGACAGTGTTTAAGTTATGTTGGATGAATATTTTTCTGGTACTTTAATTTACGATAATGTTTTACACACGCTCAATTCCTCATTTTTTTTGTTAGTGTGTGTAACATGCTTGAGACAAGAATATTTTTTTTCTTTTCCATTTTTTGGGCTAACTCGGATCTAATATTTAATTCAACTAAGTTTTGACGTGTTTTTAACCCATCTTTTGTTTTTCCACGAATATCAAGCAGGATTCCAATAATATTAGAACAAGCTTTCTTCTCGATGTGCATGACATCTAAAAAATGTCGTACATGAATATGTTTCCAATACTTTAATTCAAAAAAAAATTTGATTTCTTCTTTCAATAAGTGTTTGCATGTTGTTCTTTTCTACGTCTTTTACCATGAGTAAATTGAATAGTATTTAGTTCTACAAGAATCTCTTCACCGCTTAATGGTTCGGAAGCTACTCCGAATTCTTGTTTCTCATTAAAAGCTTTCTTTTGTCATCTGTATGGGTGCACAATAGGTAGATATCTCTGATGTCCAACGTATGCCATCTTTTTTTCCTTAGGTAAATAAGTAGATGTTGTTTTCTCTCCACATATCGGACATGCATGATACCTTTTGCAGTACACCTATACAAATAATTATATTCCATTAAATCATTAATGGTCCATAACAAAATACTTGTATGTCATAGCATTTTCACATTGTCAACTAATACTTGTAGACATCTATGTCATTTCCTGGTTGTTTGGGTCCATAAATTAATGCATTTAACATCAAGAATTTACGCTTCATGCACCATGATGGTGGTAGATTGTAAGTCACTAACATCACTTGCCAACAACTATATTTAGTACTTTGGTCTCTGTGTGGATTTACATCATCGTTTGATAAGGCTAGACCAAGATTTCTCCATTCTAAACTAAATTCGGGCGATCATTCTTCTATTTGTTTCTATGAATGTGTCGGCTGAATGTCTTATATACCCATCGATCTAACGGTCAGTAGCATGCCACGTGAATAATTTTGAAGTTTCTTTCCTTCGAAACATTCGTTCAAATCTTGGAATGTTAAAGAAATATCACATGATTTTTAACTGGAATATTTTTACCTCGTTCTTGCACATTCTTTCGAACTTTCCATCTTGATGTTCCACATGTAGGACACAAGTCGGCATCATCGAGTCTTTTCGATGCAAACAACAGTCGTTGATGTTGACATGAATCTTTTCATAATTCATTCCTAATGTACTTAAAATCTTCTTGGCATAATAGGTAGATATTGAAATTTCATTAGGACAAGGCAATAGAATGCTTAATAGTTCTAACAACTTTGTGAAACTCTTATCGCTCCATCCAAAATTTTCTTTCAAATTATAATACTTAATTAATGCAGATATCTTAGTAAAATTATTACAATTTAGGTATAATGGTTTCTTGACATCCTCTAATCATTCTTCAAATATTGACGATTTGTCGTTAAAATAATCGTGTACGTGCAGCATCAAATATTTGTATTTGGTCATCCAAATCCTCATCTATAATTTGATCGATTGGATTTCAATATTGCTTCTTTTCCTCGATACAGATTCTCCATACCAAATCCATGGACATAATTTTGATCGATATCATTTACAAATAAATGATCTCTTACTACATTCACATTTTGGTACTTAACATTCACACATTTCAAACATGGACAATAAACAAGATTTGACCCTTTGGAATGTCGTAACACATTTTCTGTAAAAGTCTCAACGCTTAAACTATATTCTTGTAACATTCGATCCTTAAGCATCCACAACTTATCCATATCCCATCTAAAGTTATATCTACACAAAAGGTAAAAATCCAAACACAAATTTTTAACGCATCTACTTTCAAAGATATTTCATACTATATCTTTTATAGATTAGATCTAAGATATAAAAGAGAAAGGATCAAAGCTACATCATGCATACTAGGCTACCATTAAAAAAATTAGTAATTAATTATAATAGAAATTTAGCACTTATTTGGTTTAAAAAAATTGATAGAGTTTAAAGAACAAATATCTCACATAATTCATATATATTGAAGAATACAAAATAAATAAAACTATTTAAAATATATAACCAAATCCACAAAAGGATTTTTAAAAAACTTCATTTTTTTTTCATCATTTCATGCTAGCATTCGTATTGATCATCGTTGTTTGGAGTCATAATCTGAAAGACTTTGAAGTACCTTTCAAGAAAGCCTAAGAAGAATAGTAGGTCATTGTGTCACGGAGATAAAGATAGCAAGATTCATTTTAGTCTGCAATATTTGTAAGTTTTTCTTATACATGCATGTTAGATAAAAAATCCACATAGAGGATCATGCGTATAGATTAGTTAGCTTAATCTAAATATTGAAATTAAATGTATTTATTATTGTTTACAATTTTTCTTCTGTTGCGCTCGCTAGTATTAGAGCCTAAGCATTGATAAGTTTTAGTTTAACTTTTCGATGGTGAATATTTATTTATAAATGTTATAGTTTATATTAATTGTTGTTGAAAATTTGGCTAGGACATAATTAGGAGCACTTGGTCTTCATTATTTTTTGATTACATAAACTGTAAAAATACATAATTCGGTATAGGAAGCATGTATTTTTGTTTTTCCTTACTTTGGAATCATGGATGACCATGAACACGAAGAAAATAGGAGGTCGTAGGCAAGGAAGACCAAGAACGAAGACTAGGGAAAAGGCAATTGTAGATGATGATGGTCATCGCGCGATGCAGCAGCTGCCCGCCTACCGGACAGCTTATAGCCATGGAGGCCATGTAGATATTGGGAAAGATAATTCAATAGGAATATCTTGAGATTAAAAATTCAAAATTTTTAAACATATATTTAGAAGGTATTTGAAAGATGATTTGAAATTGGAATGGAATATCTTCCATTAAAATACATGATAAAATCTATGTTTTGAGTTGGACCCACAAATATTTAACAAAAAAAGATTTGAGAAGATAAAGATAAAAACCAAGATGTGTAAATATTTTTGTAATTGGATATTCTTTTCTCTAATTGGGATACTGTTCGAGCATGACAAATTTCATCCAAGATAGTCAAAACCCATTATTTTGTTATCCTTGTAGGTGTTAGAGGCAACCCTCTTTCTATTGATGTTTACGGAGTCTGATATAGAACAAAGCATATGATGATAATGCTTGGCGACGGTTTAACCCAAAACTTCTTTTCCACTCCCAACAACATTATTGACTCTTTCTATTAGATAAGCCAAGTTGTTTCCGTTTTTCATGGTGAAATGGAAGGGAAGACCTAATTATTTACCCAAATTATTCACCATTCTAATTTGAAGTCTGTGTATAACAGGACCACTGATCTTTAGCCACGTATTTGGGCTTTGTTACATAGCCAACTTTGTATAATTCACACTCTGACCCGTTGTACTTTTACGTGCTAAAATCTTTTTCACCGCACAACATTCTACCAATTTTCCTTGTAAAAAATTAGACAATCATCTGCAAGGAAAAGAAAAGAACTAGTCACACCTCATATTTTCAATACCACCATGTATGTATGATTTATTTCATCAATACTATAAAAGAGAGAATAGGTGACGATCTATCCAATTTTTTTTTTTAAATTCGGATATACGGTGTCTGTAACTTTTGGTGTCAGACATTTGGTGTCGATCTGGACAATTGGTGTCGGTCAGACCAATAACAAATAAGACCGACACCAAAACAATCGATACCATATATTAAAAAACTTGCCCAACAGATATATGGTGTCAGTCAGACCGACACCAAAAGTAATTAATGTATGTCCGACCGACACTAAAAGGTCGACCAACACCAAAACCGCATTTCCAAAACTTCAGTTATATTTTTCTCTGCTACAGTTTCATTTCTTCAGTATGTTTTCACTATTCCTTCTTCTTCTCAGCAGCTATATCTCCCTAATTTTAAGCGAAACCCCACTCTATTTTCAAGCTTCTTCTTCTTCCACAAAAACTCCTTCACTTTTCTTCTTCTTCTTATCTTTCTTTTCTCTTTACCCACGGCCAAAACCCTCTAAAAAACCCTCTCAAAACCACCAAAATTTCAGGCTCTAGCTTATCTTCCTTCTCATTTTTCGTCTCTTGGATTTGGGCTCTAGCTCTCTTCCATCTTCTACATTTCGAATGTACTAATTGTTTTGTTATTTTTTGCTATTTTTGCTATTTTTTATTTTGCTATTTTTTAGGAATTTGTTTGTGGGTTCAGTTATATGTTTAAAGTAGTGTCTTAAAGTAGTAGTGCCTTAAAGTAGTGGTGCCTTACAAATTTGTGTTTGGATTTTTACCTTGTGTGTATGTATTATTTTAGTTGGGATATGGATAAGTTGTGGATGCTTAAGGATGGAATGTCACAAGAATATAGTTTAGGAGTTTAGAGTTTTATGGAAAATGTTTTACGACATTTTAAAGGGTCAAATGTTGTTTGGTGTTTATGTTTGAAAGTGTGAATGCCAAGTACCAAAATGTGAATGTATTAAGAGATTGCTCGTTCGCCTACATTAGAAATGATTGTGAGGGTACATGGATAAATAAATAGGTTAGTGATTGTGATGATGACTCGTTCACTTATATATTAATCATTCTGAAGATAATGTAACCAATTATATATTTTATTAACATATCTTCTCTCTGTTGTGCATATTGACATCATGTCTAGCTCGAAGAGCAATTATGCTGATGGTACACTCGTGAAAACACCTGCTCGAAACAGGTTCACTAGAGGCATGACAGTCTTGCGTGAGCTCGCTAAGGAAAGAATGGCTGGAAAACGGTGCATCGTTCAATATAACTCAATGGGTCAAAAAATCGTAGATAATGCGAAGAAATTGCGTAGTAATATTGGTGTATGTGTCAGATCACATATACCTCTCACTACGATACTTGGGCAGCTGTGCCTGATCAATGAAAAGAGAATGTCTAGGATTGCATAAAGGTAAATACTTAACTAAATATTATCATGTATTACATACTATAACTAACCCGATTTTATTCTATTTTAAGCAAATATCATTTCAGGTGGATCATATGTCGAAACATAGAATCATGATGTCTATGGCAAGAACATTCAGAACGTTCAGATACAATCTCACTAAAGGTTATATCAAACCGTTTATAAACATAGACCATGAGAAGTTAGTCCATCCGCCTACAAAATACTCATACATCACACAAGAACAATGAAATCATTTTGTAAATATTCGATTATCAGAGGAATTTAAGGTAACTACTGAATTATTTTGTATTTTGTATATTATTTTACTGTTTAGCATATTACTAATATGTTAATTAAACACAGAAAATAGTTAAGAGCAAAAAGAGAGACGAAATCTTCTTAAATATCCTCACCGTATGGCCAGAAAGGGTTATGCCCAAATCGGTCATGAGGTAGTAAGAATTCTAAACCTTAATATATATTATATGTTATGATTATTTTATTTCACTTTACTAATTCATTGTTAGGTGGATTTAGCGTGTAAATATTAAATCTGATTCATCCTCATGTGCACTACTATGGATGAAAGGGCAATAGGGTAAAGTTCATGTCGATGAAGTCACGATTGAAGTCTACAATCGAATTGTAAGGATGATTAATTGATAGTACAGTTAACACTTCAAATCTCTGATGGATTAATTTTAATTAATTCATAATATTTTCATTTCCGAATAAGTTGGAAAATGCACGTCGAGGTGCAGATATTTTGACTAAAGCCTTGGGAACACCCGAGCATCGAGGACGTGTTAGGGGCATCGGTCCATTTCTATCTCCATCTGTTTTTTTCAAAATGGCTCGTCCAAATGATTTTATGGGAACACTTGAGCATCGAGGACGTGTTAGCCAAGTTGGTTGCTCTCCTTGTATGGAAAGTAATCACGATCAATCACCCCCGATTCTGGAAGAACCAATGAGGCAAGCAGATGAGATCCTTCAAACGCCTCAAGTCATTAGAGATCAATCATGCATCGTTCATCTTGTTGTCGAAGACTTAGGCGAAATAAGTTGCATATTATTAATTTCATTTCATTTCTTATATTATCAAATTAATATCGGTATTACTCTAACTATGTGTTTCTTTGAAGGGTGTGATATGTTAACTTGCCATTGAAAATGTTGAGAACATTTTTGCCATTGGCACAATGTAGGAATCGAGCGGCGCACCTGTTAAGATTCATAGTCGTCCACTAGGAAAGTACAACGCCCGCGTCCTAGAGGATTTAATAATTGGAAATAATGAGAATTTTGACCTTCCAATTCCTCAACCGTCAACACTTTTGTGTCATGGCCGCGTGCATAGATTATTAAGACAACCAATGTATAGAAAGAGGTATTTAATTTTAGATTTTCTCTTTATAGTATGTACCACACTATTAGTTTTCTAATAATAGATTAAATTTATTGTCATAGCCGTCACTTCAAAACGAAGGTAAGAAGGTTGTGTCAGGTACACAATCTCATCAATCAGGCATGACACTTCCAACCAAAATCAAGTTGGTTTATCACTTTGCTAAACATAGTATGAGCGATAGTGACATGCTGCAAGTTGATCGTACCGAGAATATGTTTGGAATTTACAACAACTGCTTCCTTGCCAGAGAAGACATTTGGCAGTATTGTGAGATGGAAGAAATTGGCTACACTCTCATTATTTGTTACATTGCATAAGTACTATATCCATTTAAATTATTTAACTTTGTTACATTGGTTTATTATTAACGTTTCTAAATCTATTCCAGCTACATTTGGGCTACTTACGATCAACAGATTCTCGATAACTACTTACTAGTAGACAGTAGTAGTTTTGCATCGATTTTGGGAAAACAAAATCAAGAAGAACAAATAAAAAACCTGGCTGATCGTTTTGACATGATTAGGATGTCCGTCAACGTGTCTTATTTCCCTTTAATATCGGGTATGCATTTTTAAATTTTAAATTTTATAGCGTGTAATCTATAAAGATGGTACTGTTTAGTAGTCCTAATTCCTCGTTATGTTGTTTTAGGCACCATTGAATTTTAGTAGTCCTAATTCCTGAAGATGAGACTGTTTATATTATAAACTCACTCGGTCAGAAGGCTCCCGATGAGAGTTTAGCTCATATCGTGAATACGTAAGTTTTTTTTTATTTTTTGTAGTTTTTTTGTTTCAATTAGCTTATTATCCTAATTTTTTCACTTTTGTTCTATAGTTCTTATTGAATGTGGCAATCAAAGAATGAGTTTAGATCCACAAAATTAGCATGGAAATCAGAAAAGGTACGTAAATAAATCATATATTTCTTCGATTCTAGTCATGTAGAAGTATTAATTAAATGATAAAATTTTGTTCACTAGTGTCCTTGTCTATGGGATCAATAGTGTGTGGATATTATGTCCAACTGTTCATGCGAAAGATGATATCCAATACGAGCACCCATATAAATAAACTGGTAAGATTTTGTTTTACTTCAATAATAATTTTAGTTTATATATTCTGCAAAACTTTTTGCTTACTAATTTCAAAATATTATTTTATACTTTAGTTTAACTCCACAAAACCGTACAGTCAAGAAGATATGGATGGAATACGAATCGGATGGGCAGACTTCATACGTAGATTTTTATTACCGAACAAGGATTAGTTCGTGTATAACATTTTGGATATTGTTTATACACTCTATGAAAATATATTCATGTGTATTTTGATTATACTCAAGATACTATATTGGGTATTGTTTACTTAAGTAGTCTCTATATATACCTATTCTGCAAATCTTTCTAGCGAGTCAGTCTCTTATATTATGGATTTTGATTAGTAGTCTCTATATATGTATCATTTTTAGAATTTACAGTATTAACATATTTTTTGGTAATCTTAATATTACGTCGTTATGCTGCCGAAATTTCAGTTAATTTAACAAAAGTTAAAAGTGATATTATGTTCATAAAGATGAGTTTAGAGGTGATTACTACGTAAAACGTTCGGCTGAAGTTTTTGTAAAAATTAATTTTGCTGGTTTGACATTTTCAAGGAATTGTTTCTTATTATATCTTCATTGAAATAGACAAATCATCACATAGATTTTATTTTATCCAAGTTTTGAGACTTTAAATGTCGGTCACAAATGGTGACCCATAAAAGATATTATTATAAAGGCAAGTTTAAATGAAAATAGTGACCCACATGCATGGTGACCCGTAAAAATCTGTTTTTTAAAAATTAAAAAAGATATTTTTAATGTCGGGCGCAAAAAGCGACACCAAAGGCTTTTAGTCTCAGTCAGGACCGACACCAAAATAAATTGGTGACGCTTTTTAAGCGACACCAAAGGATTTTACCATATAACATTGGTGTCGCTCCAAACCAACACCAATGAGAAACACCAAAAGTGACACCAAATGCTTTTAGTGTCGGTCTGGATTGACACCAAAAAGAATTTGTCACGCTTTCTGAGCTACACCAAAGGCTTTTAGTGTCGGTCTGGAACAACACCATATAGCATTGGTGTCGCTCCAAATCAACACCAATGAGCGACACCAGAGGCTTTTGGTGTCGGTCATCTTGCGTGACACCAAAGCATTTCGGTGTCGGTTTCTGCCCTTCACTAAATATCACATGTATTGATGACGGTCGTTTGTCCGACACCAAATATGAAAGATTTCGGCATATAACCTATACTAAAACTTCGGCTTCTACTAGTGCATTAATAGTTAAACTAGTTATGTTTATAGATTCTTTGAGCCTTTAACGACCCACCCATGACCCTAAGGTTATGCCATGTAGGTTACTAACATTCATTTAAGGGAAGTGACATACTATTGGGAGAAGTTCTGACATTCGAAAAATAGTCTTACAGATTAGGACTAGAGAAGTTGTTTGAGGCATAGTATTTAGAATCGACAACGAGTTATAGTAGAACAAAACACAGAATTTTTCCAATTTCTAATACATATCTTTATCATCTAAGTTTGAGTCGCATAAATTTCAATAGAATTGAAAGGTTAGTAAAAAGTTGTTCTCTAACAAGGTTAGAGATGGACACTTTACCTGTATGTGAATCTTCAATGGAAGGCAATGAGACCAAAAGCCTCTTTATACCAAAGGAAGCTAGAGCTAAAAAATTCGTAGAACTTGTACATTCAGACTTGTGTGGTTCGATGAATGTTAAAGCTCGAGGAGAGCATGAGTACTTCATATCGTTTATGGATAACTACTTAAGATATGGTTACATTTATCTAATACAACATATGTGGGAAACTTTTGAAAAGTTCAAGGAGTCTAAGGCAGAGGTTGAGGTTGAAAACCAATTAGATAAAAGGATTAAGATGCTACAATCGAATTTTTGTGGAGAATATATGAACCTAGAACTCAAGAACAATTTTGTAGAGCATGGAATAATATTAATTTATTAATATTATTAATATGGAGAAAAATATTAATTTGTATAAGAATGTGACAACGTTTATATATGAATGCTTATATGAATGGCCCTAGCATTGCAGATGCCTTATGCATATGAATTCCTGCACCTAAAATGAATGCACACACATTCTTGAATGTTTAACAAAAAAAAAAGCGAGAAATATCCAAAAATAAAGTAAATAAGATGAACTTTAAACATTCTTCAATCTAATTTGTCAAAATGATACTTTAGTGTGTTTAGCTGAATTTCAAATCAAATTTATACAATTCATATATATTTAATCTCTATTAATCATTGAAATGTATGAAATCTTATAGAATTAAGATTAAATAACTCTTAATTCTGAGAGTTATCAATACACGGGGATGAGTCTCACTAACTGATGTTGTAAGACCCAAAAAACCACTACCTAAACTCTTCAAGGTAAAGTCGAGTGCCAAGATGTAATAATTTAGCTACTTGAGTCACCCATGCTATCTCAAGTTCATCTAACATGATGAGGCCAACCTAAACACATCAGGTCTCACTCATGGTGCCAAGCGTAGAGCCAACAAACCTATTACATGATGCAGAACTTTGTCAAACGACACAGGTAGCTCAATATTGATAAGTTCTCACTCTATCGAAAGAAATAAGGAACAATTAGCTGATGCTAGATTTCCACTACTGCATCCTACATATCTTAAAACACCGGACTAGGTTACAAATATGGACAACTAGGTTCCCAACCTATGCCAAGTTCCCGAGTGAAGACTATCAACCTGATGGCCCTAATAATGTGTGAAGCCTCTTATTATAGTAACCTTTATATGTTAGAGAAAGTCAAATGCATACAACCCTACACCCTTATAGGTCACCCTCTAATGTGTCACGCAAACAATATACTTCATGATCTATTGTAACCACCCTATGGTGAAAATGACACATGAATAAGTCTTCTGGCATGAATTCTTATTCTATCAAGGAATATGACTAAACACTCTTTTTAATACATTAAGCATACACCAGATCCATGACCTATATAGTTAGCTCAAGATATAACAAGTGATCTCGTTAAAGTAAGCCTATGCAACCAATCAATACTTGTTAAGAAATTAGGTAAGACATGTTTTCTACTTATTTTTAGACAGGTCAACAATAAAGATAATGCAATTCTCACATAATCTAGTCTGCATACATTTCATCTCATTAAGCTTTGTAAACACATCAACAAGAAACATGATTCAACAAACATACCACATGATAAAATTTCAAGGAAACAAACAAGGTAATCATGCAAATAGATTCTAGACTTTATTAGCTTACATACACATTATACACTCTTAATTAAGGCATTTAAGATATAGGCATGCATCACAACCTAAAACATATTTGATATAAATTTAGCATCAAAGAATATCACATGCAAAATTATAGTAAACCAATTCGAAGTCCCTTACTCATTGCTTGACTAGGATCAACCAAAAATAAGGCTTGAGTCTGAAGCGCATGCTCTAAGTTAAGCTTCTAAGATGTTATTCCTTACAAAACTACACTTGCTTGACTTTGCAAAAATTAAAAATAGTACAAAATCGAACACCTATGAAAAAACCTTCTTTATCTCGAGAGAAATCAAGCACTTTACTTCACTTATAACTTCAAACCAAGTAAGCTTCATCTTCAAATATTGCTAACAAGTAACATCATTGATGAGCTTACAACAAACCCTAGACTTAGTCTAAAGAAACTAACGCCACATTTGAACCACAAGCTTTACTTGGCCAACAAGTCAATAAGAAGCCATACTACCTCAAACATTCACTCATCTAAACAACCAATATGAACCTCGAGCCAACCAAGACTTACTCTTCGCGCTCCCCTTGAGCTTACAAAAAACAATAAAACTCATGCCATTCTTAAACAAACCTATCACTACTACAAAACTGGAATATGCTGATTCTAAAAAATTGTCACAAATGTTTTAGATAATACTTTTTTGCAATCATTCTATCGCATATCATCTATTTTCTTTAGATGACACTTGTTAATAAGTGTCAATGAAACTCTTAAGATGACACTTTTTTGCAATCATTGTATTATATATCATCTATTCTCATTAGATGACACTTCTAAATAAGTGTCATTAAAACTATTTATATAATACTTTTCTATAGTCATTGTTTCTTGTTTTATGACATAAATTTATTGTCATATATGATCAATAGATGATGTATAAAATAAATCATTAATACTTTATCCATAACACCTTAACATTATTATTAAAAATATATTTACAATACTTTATAATCATAAATATGCAAGTATGACATGTTTTATTAGTCATATATATTTCACATACGACTATTACATGTTGTACAATTTATTCATATTTGTACCCGTCATTGTAAATACGACTATTAAAACTAAATAGTTTCTAAACAAGCTCTAATACAAGAACTTTTATTGAAATCATCATTCATAAATAAACAAATATAT